>KK503138.1:20876-50893 GCA_000688735.1 Glossina austeni | reverse complement strand
ACCCGCTTTCCTGAACGTGTGTGTGTATGTATGTATGTATGTGTGTGTATATATGTATGTAGGTGGGTACAAGAAAACAAAGTAATGTTATCACTTGTGCGGGAGCAGGATGGTTGTAGTAAAACTTCTGTAACGGACTTTGTTTGTGTGGGTGGACTCGTTTTATTTTTATGTTTTAGTAGGGGAGCAAAACGCTTCCTTACAATATATTAAGAATAAATAAGTATATTTTGTTATTATGTTGTTTTCTAATTATGTTATCTGCTGCAGTAGACTTGAGGTCCAAAATATTATCACATATGTCTAACAAACCGATATGTTATATTGATGTGCCTACTACTTTCATAAGGAGTTGTGATTTTGCTAATTTGTAAGCAACTACATTGCGACTATAAATTATGATGGGTTTGCTGTGTTTTAATAAACAAGTTTCATTTCACAAGTATTTTGTGATTCTTCTCCCATTGCATTGTAGTCTATGTTGGTACTACTCAATGCGACAGCTTTCTGTTTCTTCGATTGTCATGTCATGTCACAACCATAAATAAATTACGTAAAACCGAAAAATTATTTACTATCTACTTCCTCAGTCACCACATACAAAGCATTCCATTGTGCCGTTCAAACACCTCCTGATTTGTTTTAATCCAGCGTAATGTTCATTATGCGGGTTTTTGTTGTACTGCGCAAGCTTTAATAAAGAATGTGAAATGTCTGGTCTAATAGATAAATCTATATACGTCAGAGCAAGTTGTTGACATTCCGTTGCATCCGTTCTTTAACATTTTTCATTTTTACAAAACATTTAAGTCGTGCGTTTAAAGGCGTTGATGCAGTTCTGCGCTATGTTATATCATAATTGCGTGGTAATACCTAAATATACTTCCTTTGCCCAGTGCTTATCCCACCTAAGTCGTCCTGTCATGGTATCTCCGTTCCAAAAAGTCGTTCAGGTGCTTCTTTATCAGAATACTGGAAATGTTTTGAAATATCACCCAATGCTTCGTGAATGCGCTATTTACTTTTGCTGTATAAGTATTTCATTCACACATATTCTTATCCAATCAACTTCTTTGTATAAACATGGTTCATTTATGCAAGACATCAATGATATAGATTTTAATCAGCCTTCTACTTTAACATTTCATTCCCCTCCTGATTGCTTTAACCCGTACAGGGCTTTACTTGTAATTTTCTTAGGGCGTTCTTCGTCTATAAAGCAAATTCTTCTTTTAAATCGATATTTAAATAAGCAGTTTCATGTATCAATTTGGTGTTTTATGTCCAAGTGACTTAGCTGAAAGCAATCTAAGTGCTGTTAGTGTACTACCGAAGAAAAAGTTTCATTGTAATTAAAACCAAAAAAGTTAAAATACCTTCTTTCTTTACATTTTCTTCTTTATTGTTTAAATCGTTTCCAAAAAATTCAACGTTGCGCGTAACTATAATTGGCTTAATATTGTATCATAAAGTCTACACGCTATGTTTACCTTTCGGTGGACGTTTTAATTTTATATTATTCAGTACGCAGTTAGGCCATTTCTTTGTACTTCTTGAATACATCAAACGTTTCAGATTTATGCTCCGTGTATGAAACATAGAATTTGCTCTAATATCCAAATTAGCTTTAATAGGTTTGTTCGAAGATGTGCACAATGCAGAAATTTTCCACTTATATTCGTGTTTCATGTTTACAACGGTGTCTTTAACCATATTGTTCATGTTTATCAACAATATAAATTTTTATGAACAACAATACAAACATATGAAAATGTTTAAAATTCAGACATCCAAGTCTTCCCACATAAGTGCCTTTGCGACTTTCAGGATCTTCCACTGTCGGCATAACGTTTTCGTGTCTATCGAATTTAGCAAACAATACGCCTTTTTACAAAATAGTTTCGAAGGTAGACCTATTCTTTTTTTAATAATAGCAGTTGCTCACCGATAAAATATCTGACTGTAGTTTCAGTAAAAAACAGAACGTCAAGCAAAACTACATTAACTAACATATTAATAATATTGTAGTGCTATATTGGCGATGCTTACATCAATTGCTTTTTCATATATCGCAAGCATGGCTTCATATTTAAAAACTTACTGCGTTCTTGACACACATGGGATGATGCACCACTACTTAAGACCCACTGGCTACTGGGCGTTGGTAACATTTAATGTTGAAATTTTTCATTTGCTTCATTGCTTCTCCTCGATTTAACTAATTTTTAACAAGCAATCTTGTTGATTTCAGCGCAAATACATTTTCCTCTATTGGTCACTAGTTGATCTAACCATCTAAAATTTTACGTTTTAAACTTTCTATGCCCAGTAATTTGTCTTGAACTTCGGTTGTCATCACAAAATTTTCAGTTTCATTGGGAAGACTGCGTACAAACAGAATGGTCTGGATATAATTTAACATTGTTTTAACACGTGCAAAATAACACAAATTTTATTGATTTCATCGCCTAAACTTTGATCACTATCAAATTAGAATTGCACTAATCTTTTAACCAGATGGTCATTTTCCCTGGTATAGGTTTTTGAATATTTTCCAGGCTTCGAGGTTTTTTTGATACAATCATAAAATAGTCAAAGTTATTTTTGCGTACCGTGGAATAAAGTATTCTTAAGTTGCAGTTGTGTAACCAATGAACGATTTTATTTAGGATGGTGTTTGACTAAATGCAGTCTAGACAGCATTAAATGTATGATGTAGCCTTTTTTACTGTTGAATTCTTAATTAACGCACTTTGCTTCCAATATAAATTAATCAAAATTCAATTTATATCGTTTACGATTTGCTTGTAGTGTATGGAAAGAGTTCGTGCTATGTTCCAGCAAAATAGTGCTTAATTCGATTGCTTCAAACTTTGAGACCTATGCGTATGCAAATGTTTTAGCAGTTGATTGTGCCTTATAGCATGCAACTTTACCATTATTGCTATTGTGCCGTCGATATACACAACTCGCGTAAAAGTCTGCCATAAACATGCATGAATAAATGGATGTATAAATCACTTAGCTATATATACGAATATGTGTTTTCATGTGATTATGCTGTGTTAAGCGCCATGTATATGTACCCGTATTTTGCAGTAACCATGACGCTTTCGCTGCCATTAATTCAATTAAAATTGAATCAATTGCTATCAACCCACAGAAACGTTCAAAATCAGCAAACAATTGGAAAATTTTGCACATCAACAAAATTTTTGTAATGGAAAGGGAGTTTTTATAATAATGTTTTCAATTCATGTTTCTGTCATAAAATAATAATCACTAAAGAAATTTTTGAAATGTAGCACTGTGATTGTGGGTTCAATGTGTAGTTTGTTATTAATCCAAAACTGCAACCTTACAAATAGTGACTTTGGTGAACATGATTATGAACTCATTTGGCAGGCTTTGTTACATATTAAAAGCGTATACAACTCCAATTGTAAGTTTTAGCAATCGAATGTAATCTGTACAGGTAACCAAATCAGAGGCCTGGTAGATGAATATTATGCTGAGTTGTATGTAGAATTGTTTCACATCCTACACGTTAAATTATCTTTCTAACTGATTGAAAGTTGTAAGGTTACTCTAAAATCTTTTAAAGACAAGACAAAGATTGTAATCCGCGGGATATGGCGAAAGCGAATTCATTTGGAGCATTCATAGACATAAAACGAAAACCTACAAACCCTAAATTTCGTAAAAACATGGAAATTAAAAGTTGAACATTGTTTTCTTTCCGTGAAAATTAATAAAACAAATTGACTTGGGTTATTACGTTTTATTTGCGACTTTTTATGTCAATATTGTTTAGATGGATTTGGAACAGTTTCACTTGTACAAAACCATCCAAACTCTTTCTACTTTCCAATTCACTAATTCTCGGTTGCAATATTGACAAAATTTTTATTTTCTTTACAGCAGCTTTGTTTACCGTTTTTTTGTATCCGTACACATAGTATAATGAATATAATTATAAATATTATAAAAATAATAATAGCAACAAAATGATACGAAAAGAAAAAACTAATCCAAACCCATTTTTTTATACTTTAAATACACTTTTTTAAGCTAAGTACATACGGGTTTAATGGGAAAACTTTTCCAGTTTGGCTTGTAGAACCATTGTATCAAAATTATGTCAATTTTGCCAATTCACGAAAACTATACGCCCTTAAAGGGGTTATGTACAGAGACAAAAAATGCTAATTGCAAGGTTTACAGTAAGCTTCCGAGAAAGCGTAAAGCTCTCTAAACATGTGTTTGGAATTCACGTGTTGGAAGACCACGGCCTTTTTTTTGATAATTTCTTGACTTATTTCCACATTATTGTCATTCAGCACCGATTCCAAAGTGAAAATTTAGTCGACCAAATATTTCGCTATTTGTATAAAATTTTATGGAAACAGATAAAGATTGTTTGTCGTCTAACACTTAGTTTCACAACGGTCATAAAATTAAATGTTCTAAAGGACTTTACCAACTTCATCAATATAGTCTACCGTCTTTAACATTAAATCGCGTAAAACGAGTCTTTAATATTGGAATTTCAAAAACGAAAAATAAAGCGCCATTTGTAGTTATTTTTAATAAAGCATCTTTTCCATTAAGTGGCTGAAGTGCTTGGATATTTTATTTCACTAATTTATTATCTATCACTCGTGCTTAACAACGTTAGTGTTACCAAAAGTTAGACAAATTTAAAGCGTCTATAGGGGAATATGTCATTAAATTTTTTTTGTGATTTTCATTTTCTTTGTCTTTCAAATATAAACTACTTGGTTTTGAAAAATTATATTATCTGCGATATGGAATTCCTCTCGCATTTTCAAATAAATGCCAACACGACGTAATGTATTTCTTTACAGCTTGTGTATGAGAATCTCCTTTCTAGTTGATTTTCGTTGACTCCTGCGCCGAATCAGATATGCGAAAATTTTTTTTAAATGCGTGGACTTTGGTGTACTTGGATATTTGTGTCTATTGTCCGTTGACTTTTGGTAATCGAATGGCATCCTTAACAAATCATATTTCAATAACGTGTTTGGAAACTGCATAGGTCAGATTTTGATATTTTCCAGTTAACGAATTTTGCACTAAAAAATTGACAGTCCATTCTGTTTAAATTTCTAGAATCTATATATTTGAAGAGATTTGTTTATAAACTAATCTAATACTTTTAAGGTGAACTTCCTTGGAGAATCACACCACTTTGCATTTGCGTTAAGTTAATGGCTTCTCCATGTATACAACGAAGACCCGAAATAGTTCCTTTATATGTATCATCGCATCATCAACATTTTCTCAATAGGCTACAACAAATGAATGATTAAAAACTGGTGGTTTATAATTCCTTTAATAAAATATTTTCATTCAAGCTGAGCGATTGTTTTTTGTTTTACTTTCTTTTATAGAGCAAAGCTAGATCAATTAATTTAACGATGATTAGAGTAGAAGAAAAATGTACTCACTTTTGTTCTTTCGCACGTTCTCGTTTGCAAAATTTTATAAGTTTCGCTCAACATTGCAGATAGCGAAATTTTCATTTTGCATTTATCATAGCATAGAGCACGATGTCGTTTCCTATTTATGTTTTTTATGTAACTTCTATTTTTGTTTTGTTTTTATAACAACTTTTATTCTTCAATGCCGTATCAACTTCTTCAACAAGGAAGCAGGCCAAGTTTGAATATAGCAAAAAAATAAGTACAGGCTAGGTGAACTAATTTCACGCATATTCAAATATACTCCTTATAGAAAGAGAATTTCACACAAAAATAATAAGCGAAAGGCTTTCACTTTCATTACAATACCATACAATATTACCCACCATTCCAACTATTGTTGGGTGCTTTTCCTTGCAACACTTTTTTGAGGACACTAGCTGCAGCAAAGTTTAATTTCATAGCCAAATTACAACTTCATTCTTCAATGGTCTTATTCTTTAATATTTTTCCACGCAAGAAATAAATTGCCAGGAATGCTTCTATCAACACATGTTCTCTTTTCATTCAGCTTTGTTAAAAAAAGTAATATATTTTCTTGTCATCGCTGTGTAAGGACAAAGTCGTCAACTCCCTTTGCTCTCACATTTAGATTTAACATGATACGTTTCCAGGATAGGTTAATTTCATAATCAATCAAGATGTAAAGAAAGTTATGGAATTGGTAGGGTTGTTGCATTCGAAGTCGTTGTAATAAATACCAACACCTACCTTTCGAAGTAAAACGAAAGAATCACCTACCATTCTTTCGTATCGAGCTGTCAAACAAGGCAGATCATCGTATCCGTCTTAATCTCTCCGGATCCATTAAGTGAGTGCCGAACTTGTAGGAAACGTCAGGTTTGGGAAGTCTTAATTACATTATAAACGGAAAAATTCATTCAGACGTTTAGGTTACTATTCCACGGTGTTTGGCGTAATAAATATTGTGTAAATTTTACACAATGAAGGCAGTTGTGTAAGAAACCGATTAGATTAGCGGATTAGGACTTCCATGTTATACAGTAAAATGTTAATATAAATTTGGAATTACTGCATGTCGGTATTAGATAATTACTCTTTGCAATTTATTGACAACCTTTTTAACGGAATAACGTGGTACAAAGAATAGAGTAGTTCGAATAATGGGAAAAAGAAAACAGCATTGCTATGAGGACGGGTGTCAAGTGTATATCAACAATTGTGTTGCCATGTTCAGCTCCTTCCCAAGTTTTGGAAAGTTTTGAATATACAAGTTTTGTTTTTTTTAAATAACAAGAAAAACGCATTTTACTTTAATGGAATCCCATATAACTCGTGAATGTGTAATGTCTTATTTTACTTAAATTCTTAGTTAATATATTCCTGGTTGGCATATAATTAACATCAATTTAACCCGTCGTCATGCTATTCTATTCATGCTCTTCTAACACATCCACGTCTGTATCGTGTTTGTAATATGGTTATCGGTCCAAGATCGCCTTCACGACTGAATATCATTTCAAAGAAATAGGATAGTTCACAACCATTTCCTATACCAAATTTTCTGGAAAGTGTTCGTTTAATTTTCTTGCGCCGTACATGGAACCATCAATTGTGTCTTAATGCCATGCTCACATAAAAATTTGTCTTTATCCACATGTTCACGACTGTATTTTATATTCTTATCTGCTTGTTTTTTGACTTCGTGTTTACAGTCTTTAAACGCTCCAAATACTTCGTCTTTCGATTTTAAAAAGCATACCGTAACATTCCTCGTATTCATCTGTAAAAGTTGCGAAATATTGTGAACCACCAAGTGAAACTTTATTTATCGGACCGCACACGTCATTGTGAGTGCTTAGTGAAAGGTATTTTGAACGATTTTCTGACATCTGCGGAAATGCTTTCAAACATATTTTTTCTTTTTCCTACGTAACATATTCAAACGAACTTGGCATATTGTTCATTTTAATACCACGCGTCGCATTTCCATTTATCATGGTTTTCAAACAATTATAATTTAAATGTCCAAATCTATTAAACGTTTAGGTTAACATGTCCTCGTGCGAGTTCGACATATTGAGACATTCTTTACTACTTTTATTTTCTTTACTTTCATAAATAAATACATAATATTCCGCAGCTTATTCTGTCTCCTTTCATGGCACTTTTCATACGTGATAGCTAGCTCCCGCCCACAAAAAAAATGACAAGTATGCCAGTTGTTTTTGTTCTACTTACTGCGGGAGTCTTTTTGACTTTAATGTTATTTTCGATCGGTTTTCGCCTATGGGGGTCGCTGCTATATCAATGCTTTGTCTTGCATCTTCTTCTAGCAGTTTTATTTTCAACGCACTGAATGTAGGCAAGTTTTCTCTGGCTTCCTTGCCACCATAAAGTTCGCATAACATTTTCGCAGGCTTGCCAACAAAATATTTCAACCGGAAATGCAAAAGTTCCTTATTTCAAATTACTTAATATGTTCATGAATTCATTTACGTGATCTCCAATTTTTCCACTTTCTTGAAATTTCATGTACAATAACATTTTAATCAACACTATCTCTCTTGCCGGCACTTTAGGTTGATGTACTTTTTTAAGCTTATTCCAGGTCTAAACCGCCGTTATACGTTACTCCACGTGATTCAGCTACGCCAATTTATCACAAAATAGTATAGACGCTAATGCTTTCTCATCTTTTGTTTCACACGCGTTCGAAAGCGTCTCTACTATACACTATACTCCATAAATCTTCAAGTGACATAATTATTATAGTTCAGTTATTTATTTGCATTAAATGCAACATTCATCGGGTGTTCGTTTACAACTTTCGTATAAAAATTTTTTTTCTTGTGTAATTATTTATTTCAATTTATTTAAATCAATTTACGAGCATTCGTGGCTGGCTGACCCCATAACATGTTGGAATTAAATAAGTGTTTATTGCTTTTTATTGAGAACTTTGTTACCTACCTACATACAACCCATAGATACCGAATTGTTGGAATAATGGAAAAACGGAAACGACATTGGAGTGGGAAATGAAAAGGAGTTGCCAAGCACATATTAATAATTATATTGGCACATTTTCAACAATCTTAAAGATGGCAAACACGTTGACGTCTACTTTATACAGGGTAATATCGATATAAGGATTGAGACAATTGTATAAGAAGAAGTATAGATTAGGAGATTAGAATCTTTATGCTATACGATATCGAATATCGATATAAAGATTAAGAAAAACTGTATAAAGTCCGAAGTAGTTAGCGGATTAACATTTACTTGGTGCACGATAATATATTGAAGAATAAATGTTAAAAAGCGTAGTAAAACGTATACATATATCTCAGTAAAAGGCAGAACTCTGTTATGTAAGTACGAAAAAATTACTGGCGGACTAGTCTCTATAACTCTACAGGGTGAACTTACTTTAGTGTGGGAACTCATGAAAGACACCGTAGAGCTAAATGTAACTGTTACTTCGCAACGTTCCCAACAAACTAAACATTTGCAGTTGATAGTATAGTTAGATCCAGGAAACTTTATAAAAATTTTTACTGTCATGAAACGCAACACATTTCTTCACGAAATTATCACGGTGTAATCACAACAAAAAATAAATAAAGAAATAAGTCCAATGCTGCTGGAAATATTTCTAATGAGCGTGATTAGTTTCCGAAACTTAACATGTCTGGAAAATATGTATATTATCCATGATTGATTGAAAGAATCCGCCTAAAATTTCTAAAAAACAATCCTGAACAATGGTCTGCTACGTGTTCGTAATATTTCTAGTGACATTTTGAACTATTATATAGTAATTAAGCATTGAGTCCTAAAAAATTATGCCACCTTCCATATATAGCTAATATCCCGCTCACTGGTGATACGAAAAATTTAAGAAACGCTTTACGCCAACACTTAGCGGGTCAAAAGAAAAACAGCTTGTGAAATTAATGACAGAATTATAGTGATCAAATAAAAAACCATGTCTACTTGTTAGAGACATGACGGGTGGAAATATCTCAGATGCGACATTGGCAGCATTATGGTTACAAAGAATACCTAGTAATGTGAGATGTATTCTCTCATGCAGCTTTACATGTAAGGTGTTAGAAAACATTGGTAAAGCATATTGTATCCTAGATTATCCACCGTACGGTTCTTACTTAACGCCAACGCATCAACAAAGTTTGCTACAATGAATTAACCAATATAAAATAAACAACATCAAAGTTCGTGTCCTAGCACTAGAAACTTCTCTTAACGAAATTAGCCAAAAAATGAGTGATCTATCGATCAGCATTTCTATTAAGCTTAAATAACTAAATCATAGCCATACCAGAAGTAACAGTAGAAATAACGGCAGTTAAAAGGTGTGCTTTTATCATATAATATTTGGAAATGCTTCTTGCAACAGTATAATACACATTCAATCATCAAATCATCGCAACCGGAAAAATTCAACGGCTGCCGTCTACATACTATCATAACGTCAACATACCAAAAAAAACCACATACATGCGGTACAAAGTTACGTACGTATACATGAAATCAAATTTTTAGTGGGTTCTCGTTCGATAGTATCCAATAGCTAAAATCTATTTTCAGTACCAACGCAACAATAAAAGTACATAATCCCCAATTATTTGCAGGGAATGGAATTCAAATGTCACCTAATACAAGGGTTTGTATTATGATGAGTTTAAGGTTAGAAGGTTGTCTTCGTTAGTGGCGAAACAGCTATAATAAATGCAGGTTCTCTGGTAAAAGTAAAATTGGTTAAGGTAAAATCAGCAGGACCCAGCCCGATTCATTATTCTCTGTAAGGACCAACGGTAATTTATGCACCACAGATCAACCCAGTGTCTTAAATTCAAGCACTTCTAGAAAATTTTGTCATATAATTCCGCAATACAAAAATTTCATTTCGTCAGACTAGTCCATGCTTCCATCATTATCAATTGCTTGTCGTCGCAATTGCCGAACCATCACGACGTTATGATGAAGAAAAATTAAAAGCAATAGAGAAGAATTTATTTCTTTTGTTGAAGTAGGTACAATGTTCAAGGCCATAAAAAGTCATCAAGAAAAAAATGGGAGATTAGAGAGCTTCTGGTGATTATAGCAGACTAAATAACTATGGTACGTCTGACCGTTATTTTATTACGCGACTAAATGGTATTAAGAAATATTTAAGGGTGTGAAGTTATATTTAAATATAACTAGCAAAGACCAATCTTTACTTACAGAGCTCCGTTAAACGGTTAAATAGAATTGTGTTAAACAAAGTCTCGGAGGGATTTAAGTCAAAACACAGTTAAAATGGAACTTTTCGACAATTTTTTACAAAATATTATAAACAAAACATGTGTTTATGTAAATTAATTGATATTTGAAAAGAACAATTTTTACACAATATCATAAATCAGGTTGATAAAGTGAAAATTTGCTTAGCTAAGGTGGACAAACGATGATTTCCAATGATGTGCAGGTTATATTAAGTTTTGGTCGGAGAATTTTTTATTGGACTTAAAATTTTGCACTACCTGACATAATATAGGCTAACATATAAGCAAACTTTCAAAGGTCACTGTGGGCAAACCATTTTCTGGGACATGATAAAACATGACGAAACTTTCGTTTTAGCAACCTCATTCATGACATAGTGTAAAAATGTCCTTTCCAATATTTACTAATTTACATAAAGTCATGTTTTGCTTACAACATTTTGTAAAAAAATTCTCGAAAATTTCCATTTTAACTCTGTTTAGACTTAAATGTCTTCGTTTAACAGAATTCTGTTAACGGCTTAACCGTGCCCTGTAGAAAACTTTTGGTTTGTGTCTTTGCTAGTTATATTTAAATGTAACTTCACACCCTTGAAATATTTACAAAATATTTACAAAATAAAGCAATACTTTCTTACCGCGTTATAAAATCCTGATGAGCCAAAAGATGTGGAAAAAGATCGCAGTCACAACGACTGCTGGATTATTCCAACTTCTTATAATGTTGCATGGGTCAAGCCAATCCTTCCATAGTTACGTGGTAAGCTTCTTCCACAACATAAGCTGTGTTTTTTTCTAGTTTAATAACATCCTTTGACGTTACAAAATTCAATCGGAAATCGAAACCATAAACATATTGATGCATATTAAGACACCTAATAATAGCGGGCTTATCAATAAATGCATCTGTTAGGAGTTTGCATGTACTTTGATCATTTTTTCACTTTAAAAAGACATTTATTGAGAAAAATAGGTATATATATAGTAATCAAAATATTTTGCATAGTTTTCTACAATATTTTCCTATCTTTCGATCCAATCATCAAGTATTTTCCGAACTTCTTTAGAATGTCGAAATCGCCAGCCTAGCCATGCTGCATAGATGTGAAGAAGTAATCAGAAGGCGTTATGTCTGGCGACTATGCGTCAGGCGCATGCTTGACATCTTTTTCAACGTACGGCCGAGCGTTGTCATGCAAGAAAATGACTTTACTTCTGTCAACCGCTATTGCTGGTCTTTTTTGCAACAATATATCGTTCGTTTTGTTCAAGTGACGTCGATAGACGTCTACAGTAACAATTTCATGCGATTTTAGCAGCTCCACCATATGCGCAATAAAACTTTATCGTCGTGAATAGTCCACTTCGGTGTCGATGTGGATAGGTCTCCTGGGCTAACCCATTACTTTTTGCTCTCGGAATTGTCGGAGTAGATCCACTTTTTATTGCCAGTCACAACACATTTTTTTTGCTTGGCAAGAAGTGAAATCGCGATGTCGGAGTGCTGTTCGAAGTGACATTTTCAGTCAACTCGTATAGTGGCCATTTTCCATCCTTTTTGATTTTTCTAATCGCATGTAAACGTTTAGAAAGACTTGATTAATCAACTGCTAAGCTGTTCGAAAGTCCTTTAGGAACATGAGCTGGGTTTTCATTTAATAAGTCTTGCAATTCATTGTCCTCGGACTGTTTTAGTTTTCCAGGCCGTTCTTTGTCGTTGATACAAAATCACCATTGAAACCAAAATCTAAAAATGTTTGATGGTCTTCCACAGCAGATTTCCTCAAATCAAACCGCAAAAATAATGAATGTCGGAAATGCAATTTAGCATTCCATAATTAGCGTCTGTATGCATTAAAAGAGAGATTTACCGATAGATGTTGCTGATCAAAATATATGCAAGCACGTGTTAAATGCGAGTTTAAAAACGTGCAATTGGCGTTTCTTGGCTATAATATTGGTAATGTCCAGAAGAGCGTTTAAAAATAATCATGGCGAATTCAAAATCGGTAAACTTTCTACAATAACCAAAATATTTTAGCACTACAGAATATAGATTCCTTACGAATATAACACATAAGCATCCTTAAGTGGTTTACATAACGACTCAAAAAAAAGACCTTCCAAAAAACGACTGAAAATCTAGGTTAAAATAAGTGTTCAATCGATACAAACAAAGTCCCTTTCGCAATCCAACTTTGGATAGCTCCGAATTTCGTTCGGCTTGACAAGAACCCTAATAAAATGCCCGCAAGTTATTTGTACATAGCTTGCTTATTTCTCCAATTTCGGAAAAAACTTTGTATGCAGAATCCTACAATTCTTTCACAAATTTCCAAACTTCTTAGATCTAGGTATATCATGTTGTTGTTTTAATTTGTGTAATGTTTCTGAGAAATGCGAACAACAACACCCCACTTTATTGTTCTTCTAAGTATGATTGCCTTTTGAAGGGAATCTATGATTTATTCATTAGTCGTTTAAATAAAGTCTGCAACCACCCAGGAAAATTGCTGGATCTCACATCTTGCAATTCCATCGACCTACGACACTTTCCATCAAACCTTCTCGTGATTCCCGAAGTTGTCAACCAGTCTTCTGTATTTCAATATTCTGCTTTGGTTAGGCCTTTTCCATTCAAAATACGCCATTTTAAAGGCATAACAGTTTTAATTTAAACTGATTAGATACAAAGACTACCTTTAATAACTTCAACGCAGAACGCCAAAAAACAAAAGCAAAAATTTCCCGCCTGTTTCGCAAGAACAAGACTTCAAAAAAGTGCTACCCTTTTTAGAGTCACCATTCAATCTTAAGCAATTAGACTTACCCGCCCAAGGTACAGCAAATTCAGGGAGCTACAGCGAATTCAAATGGAGGTGCAGCGAAATCAAAAGAAAACATGAAATTGTTTCATAATCGTGCACTGTACTACTTAGTACCTATAAAGTAATATATAATTATATAAATAGGTACTGGATACCCATGAATGTAAAATATAAAATATATAGGTTTGCTACTCTTATTATTAGTGAAATATATTTTATTTTTTCAAATATAAGCTGCAAAATAAGTAACTTTGAGCTTCTTTGCCATAAATTGCTTCTTTGCTTTAGCGAAAAAAAGAAAAATTAATAGATAAATTGTTATGATTATCATTGCTATCAATCGTCATTCCTAATTACTTCAAACTAATTCGGAAATGGTGAACTTTCTTTTATTAATAACATTTGTTAGTGAACAATCCAATTACAATTCTGTTTATAAAAACGTCATGCGCCTTGCAAAAGCAAAATAATGAAGTAAATCGTGATTTCTTACAGCGCAAAGTTAAAAGCGAAATGTAAAAATCTTATTTTTTTGCGTTGAAATCGAGGACTTTACCTTTAACAAAAAATATTTAATACAAGTTGTTCCTGCACTCTTCCCAGCTTCGATATAGCCGTTTATTTAAAATATATGTTCGTAGTTAAAAACATTACTTATCACCACTTATCACCAGCGATAAGTTGTTGGTGCTGGTCGGTTTCAACGGGTTTTTAAAGATGGCTTTGGAACTTATGCACATTTATCGTATTCATTGCTACATATATTGTTTTTCAAATTAGTCATGGGTTCAATTTTCATATACTACCGTCTTTTATTGACCAGCTTAGAAATTGATTATAAGCTTTCAAGTCCTTCTGTCAGTCTGATATCTGGCCATGTTTTTCTGTTCACCATACTGTTTTGAGTCCTTTTAATGAAATTTGGTACACCAACGGATTTGGTCCAGAGTCTTCAGTGAAAATGGTTCAGATCGGTCTGCTTTACGAGCGGCCCCATGTAATGCCTCATTTTGAAAATTCGTTATATCAAAAACGTAGGATTTTTCAGAATTTCCTGACGAGAGTCGGTATTATAGATTGATGTGGCGAATTTGGATCGGAGCAGTCAATTTTTTAACTCCCTTCCATGTATCATTTACTACGAACACTAAATAGTTTTACTATAAAAAGTATAATATCCAATATTTTGTGGTCAATGTTGGTTCATAATACTAACTTATAATTCCGTAAAAACATTTTATTGAATCAATGAGAGGGGAACTTCCTGATCATAAACAGTTTCCTAAATTCTGAGCGCAAAGTAAGAGAATTGTCCTCTATGATGAGCTGAATTAATTTGAAATCTTACGATGCTACCGTAATAACTGATTTTTTTGCAGATTTTGTTGATGAACTTTACGATTTATTAAATATACTGTCTCGTAATTTTGCTTGATCAATGAGCTCATTCTATATTTTCTCCTCTGTGCCCTCCTTGAAGATGAAATACGTGCATCGTTGTTGACCTTGAAGCCTTTCAACTTTTCGGGTCCTGACAAGCTTGCTTTCGCTATTCTCCGAAGTTGTGCCGATTTACTACACTGTGTCCTTATGCAAGTCTTCACTCCGTGTTTGAAAAAGGTAGGTATGCTTGAAGGACTACTTTTATTTTACCATTTTCAAGAGTGCACCTGGAAAATGGATTGAGAACTTGGTGTACCGGGCTAGCTATTCGAAACACTACTAACAAAGGGGCTCATATCTGCTTTGGATTCAGTTATAATGTTCTGTGGGTATGGTTTCTTAACAGGTACATCAAGTTCTAGTAGCTTTCTTGATCTTAGTAGTCAAATTAATTTTTCATTTTATTTGTTCCGTTATTAAGTCACTATAAAGCCATAGGCCGCTATTACCTGGTTACATAGATGCATTGCATTTGCAAAAAAAACTATAACATAAGTCAGTTTACGAGGTGGTTGCTAATCGTCTTGCTCCATAAACACTTTCTTCTAAAAGCATTCAAAGAGTCATTGAAGGAGTTCACACTCAGTAGTAAGGCGTCTGCCTAATAATATTATTTATAGGGCAATTTAGTTAATCACTAAATAAACAAGTTTACTGGAATTAGGAACAGGTTCCCAGGAAGATTACGATACGTCGACAGCTAAAATTAATTAATATTCATAATTTGACGCTGTACGTCCACAACCCATACCAATGTATGTTAAAAGAGACAAGTAGATGCATTAAAGAGGCCATACCGCGGACCTTTTCAGATTTCAAAACGAACATAGGATCGTTTCCTTTGGGTGAAGACAGATGGTGTGTTACAAAATATTAGTGTCACAAGTTTAATCCTTACATAGGGCGGGACCTAAAATTAGGCGTACATGGTCCAAATTTTGTGGGGTCAATTTTCGTGAAAATCCTTTGTAAGGTAAAATCCAAAAAATAGGTCGAGAAGGTCCAAGGTACATTTAATTTTTTTATATTAGATTGTTATTATGATATAATTTTCTCCACGAAGCATTCAAAATTACACATTTTGGTCGTGTGAACTTTAGTTTTAGTTATATGAGCGGGTATAAAAATTACTCCAGCTGGTCCAGAGTTTCCGTACCAATTAAGAGTGCCTAAACACTACTAGCTAGCCACTTTTGCTGACAAATTTTGAAAATAACAATTTCTTCCCATATGACGATTTGTCAAAATAGGTCGTGTATGGGGAATGATCGAAATGTGGACCGATCCGAACCACTTGCAACAGCCTTCGTTCTTGGGTCAAAACACATTGCCGTATCAAATTTCATCGAAACATCTTAAAAATTGCGACCTCCAGCATCAACACAAATTTACACGGAAACACATCAGACCGGCAGACAGGCTTATTTATGAAAAACTGGTACAATCCTCAGTAGCCGCTTTACGCAATAGAATCAGTTCGGTCTATCTTGGGAATTTGTCTACAAATATCAGGGACATCGCATTCCCCGTACGACTACACCGTAGTGAACCGATAAAATACAATACTGTCATCTACGATTCCTCTTTCCAGTAGATATTCCCTCGGTAGGCTTCTGTTGTTATATTTTAAATAAGTTGCGCATTTACTGGCTAATCGGAACATACTGCGCCAATTATAAATTTAAACACATTATAAATTTGGCGAATTATACGTACAGCCTTAGGAATTCCCAGATAGCTGGCTATTACTGAATCATGATTTTCGTATAATACTCTTGCGGCCGTTCTTGCGAAATGTTTGTAAGGCGGTCCTTAAATTTTTCCGTATTTTTCGTAAATTTTTCAGATTATTTTAAAATAATTCTTTGTTGCAACCTTATGAATTTTCTGCACAAAAGATAATTCTTTGTATCATTACGATGTGGTACAGGAAATTCCTATGGTACGAATTTTCCGCATAAAAGATAATTTTTTGCATCATTACGGTGTTGTACAGAAAATTCCTATGCTTGCAACCCTATTACCCATCGCCCTTAGACACACTTTCGATGGCATTCACACATTTAAATGAAAGACGGTCAGTTATTACTCTGTTTATGCAGAGGTGTTATGGGTCACATTTAAAAAAACCAAACATTGCTTCTCTGTCAATATCGCTCGCATCAGTTTTGACATGTAAGTGAGTGAATGTGAATAAAATGTTTGATTAAAATGCGAGAATGCCAACAGGGGTAATTGCGCCAATAATTGTTTAAGCTTCAACGTTTTTCTTTTTGGATCAGCGAAGTGATAGGTTGGGCGGTTGGAACGATTTCAGTGACAAAATTTCTACGCCAGGACGCAAGTCGTATAAACTTTCGAACTTCTCTTACATTTTTCGCGGCTGATAGCTCATTCGTTGCACCAGTTTCTTTTTAATCCAGGTGACCACGATGATTAATAACGATATACCTCAAATACCGTATCTTTGGTTTAACAATCTTCGGCTTGCTGCTTCTTTCCTGTTTTGCTTGGCGAAGCCTACAAAACATTTCTTTCAAGTTTCTCAAGTGCTTCTCCATTCTCCTGCCGGTTAGGAGGACATCATCAGAGTGAGCGAATGCGTGTAACTCTATTTTCGGGCAAATGGCTTGGGCTAATGTAGCTAACATCTTGTGGATGGTCCAATATCGCCAATATTTCTTTTGTTTTGCTGATTGTGTATTACTCTAGACTGAGTATCTGTTGACCAAGTACACCTTCCTTTCTTGCCAGCATAATGTTTTGTGACATTCATGATTTGGGACAGATTTGTCAGTTATGGTTACGTCAATACTTACTACTATTTAATTATCTTTCGAAATCTTATTGAACTCTGCAGCGAAATTTTAACTTTCATAGTTGCGGTTATATTCGAATTATCGGCTTGTTCTCAGCTGTCTTATTTTAGTTATTATATGCGCTAGGACTCTATTCGAAGCTGTTATGTGTCTATGTTATTAATGTTTCAATTCAAAGTACTCCAACATTATATTATATATGGGTTATTAACAAGGTAACTACGTTTCCACATATTGGTAGAATATCTACGTTCTATAAATTAAGAAAAGTAAGATAACTACGTAAGTTTTTTAGCATTAATCAATTAACCCAAAGTCTCCATAATAAAATATAAGAAAAGTATATACAGCATGTGTCTAAAATTAATTGATTTTATGTAAAAATTTCTTTTTCAACTAGTTTTATATTTTATTTAGATATTTCTTTTTACAAACTATTCTTTTCTCAACTTTTATCAAAAACATTCAAAATTCATTTTTTAAAAAGTATCTCTTATAAAATCGAAAAATTCAAACGAAGCCTAACACTAATTAAAAATTATTTTTACATAAAGTAATAATATGACACCCAGTCCTCTCCCTCTCCCCCTCCAGAGGAAATATTGGGGAGCTAGAAAGTGAATTGTTTCTTTGGTTTACTATTGTTAGTTGTGTTGTGTGTAGGAGGCTGCCCAACTATAGTCGGCTTTATACGATCTATAAGGAAAGACTTAACTGCATTCTCGTGTCAATCTCGACTTTGAAATATTTAGGTTCTTTAAAAACACTTTGAGTGGGCTATCATAGCGCTATTCCCTAGGTTCCAAATTACATCATTTATGTGCTATAAGGGATGTCGATCAGGAATATAAGCACAAATCACTCGTCTAAAATGTTCAGTAGGTCGCGATTTATCTGGGTCGTTTTTGTGTTCCAGATGTAGGGGCGAAGTGACAATAGAACCGAATAGTCTACGTATTCCCAATTTAACCAAAATTTCAAACTGTTATATATTTGATAGGGTTTAACAGCCTAGGTCTTGAAAACAGAAGAACACCTTCAGTTTTTAATTGATATACTGTCTCATGTTTAACCGGTTTTGTATAATCTGATTCTGCGGTTAAACTTGGGTAATCTTTTAATAATTGTAAAAATTTATTTTCTATTAAAAATAGTTATGGAAAATAAATTTTGAACTCAGCAGATACGGCATTAACAGATATGTAGTATGGATCTACTAAACACTTACGTCTAACAGCAATTTTTAGAGCGTACTTTCGTTGATTGAACTACGCTTTCAGACTACCGATCTCAAGCGTTAATTTTTTTAAGCTCCCACACAATGACATGTGTGCTGGCGTTTCGTGAGGTTGATGCAACAGCATGAATTTCCGAAAAATTAGATACCTCCCAAATATCGTCAGCAACCTTATATCAGTTCTTGAATGTCCTTGACATTCGAAACTATAAGCACGACGCTCAAACTTGTAATCAATTTTTTTAGCCACAGCCTTTTCAAGTAAAATTAGATCCACCAAGAATGAGCATACTCCAATAAAACTCTGATGGCTTACGATCACCTATATCCGTGTCGGACAATATCTTATCATGTCTCGAACTTTCGCTCAAGGACTTCCTTTAGAATTCTGTTTAATTTCTGATTTCTCCTCTAAGTGAAATCATTTCTTTATATAGAGCAATCAGGATATACTCGTACTTGGTTGTATGACGCCTTTCGAAGCGAATTGGGTTCCGGCTTGGATAAACGGGACGATTGGACCAAAAATGTGGCAGTTTGGCGGAAGAAGCTAGAATTTCCCTATTGGTTCAAAGTTGGGTGTGGCAATATTGTTGATATGTGTACCGGTGTCTGTGTTGTTGTGCATTGTTGTTATCAAATAAGAGATTCACCCTTTAGTTTGTGCTGTCGTTAGCTGAGCGGGAATTTGCTGGGGTTCGCTGCATCTTACTCGCTGCATACACCCGAAGCACGGATCAATTGAATAAATTTGTTCAATAAGATTTTTTAATCTAAAAAAACAATCAATGTAAAAAATTGATCGCACAATGTTCGCGTTCGTTAAATATTAACCACACTTTCATCGTTAGTACGCGTTCACTGGATTAATATCAGTAATTTACTGAATAATATTCACCACTTTTAAATCATGTTAACTTTTATTTTTATTTAATAGATTCAAAGAATTATTTTAATATTTTGAACAATTTGACATAACTTCTTTTACTAACAAGGCTATTAACACTCGAAAATTTCGAGGCGTACACTTATGAAAACTGAAGCGTCGTTTCGGTTTTTTGGATAATGTTGATAAGTTGCAATTTTCTGTCTTGAGAAGATGTGCAATAATAAACCGTATAACGTTACTTCTATGGTCGGGGTATATTCAGGTTTAATCCCAGGCTTTCTTTACAAGGAAATTTATTTTTGATTAAGGAGACCTTTCATGAGCTGTTTGATTCGCTTGCTTCACTTTAGGAATGTAGATAGTTATTTTACAATTGCCCGGACGAAGAAATAAATTGGAAATAAAATACGTGCATGGTAGAGAAAAAAAACCAGCACAGCAAATGTGTGATGCGTGACGTTTTTTGTGTTTTCCGAAAACGTTAAAATTTCCGTAAAGCACAGTTATAGATGTCGTTTTGGAAAATTCACTGTACGTGTAATCTGCAACGATGGTATGTATTGTTGACCGTACGCTCAAGCGTACCCAAGGGATTTATTCTACAAATCGAAGGATGATTGGCAGTCCTAGGCAGAAAGCAGCCAATCATCAACGCATAATATGGATTGCTTACTTTTCTGTTTGACTATCGATGAGCAATAGAAGAATGATCGGTAGTCGCGCGCTTCTTTTATAGCTACCGATTCCCCACAATTGCTGTGTTGCTGCTATGCTTCTAATACAGATCTAAGACAGAAAAAACTTGATGTGAATTTTTGATTTATAATGTTGTATATTAATAAATATAGAACTTAACGCTGAATATGTCTCCTCACATTGGTATTTTGTTAAACTTCTTGACAACGTCGTTCATCTAGTCCTTTACTTAATCCTAATTCTTAACCTAACTTAGTCTAGCACTCCCACCTCAGAGACGAAGGACCTGTGAGCCCAAAACGAGAGACGACTTTGGCCCCTCACAATATATGGATGCTTCAATTGCCAAATCGATTAACTCCATTAAACAAGAAGTTGAGAAAAATGATAAAATATTGTATGTTGTTTTTTAAAGTTCCACGATGTAGACTGTATTATTGCAAACGCCTATTTGATTTAACGACATATAGAAAGTATAAGATGGAATGTACTTGGAGTAATTGTTATTATCATTACAATTTTTTCGTGATTGTGGGAGTTCATCGATTTGGCAAGTGAAGGTAAATTATTAATTCAAATTGAATTATTCCTTTATTACGGAAAAATGTCGTTATATAAACATATTGTTACGGAAAGGCCAAATCCAGTTCATTCCAGCTAAGTAATTTTCCAAATAATAAATGCCCTAAAGAGGGAAAACCAAAAGCACATTCGCGGCGCGTCATGCAGCTGCCAGTGTATTTTGGGCCAATTTACTGGTACCCCTGTAACTGATACATTCCTATTATTGATAGAATTTTCTAAGGTACTTGTAGAGAAAAAGTCCTGAGGCGTCATATGAACCATATGAACGGTGCTTTCCTTTTACAGGTTCTTATTATATTATACCAATCATCTGGGGAAAAGATATTCTAACCTTTTTTTGCCTGAGATTCGATGATAGCAAATGGTCAATCATTAGGTAAGTAACTGTGTTCACTTCATTTCAATTGATTCAGCTTGTATTTCTGTACTCTCAAGCAATTTCAATAACTTAAAACATTTTTAATATTTCTATTTTGTGCCGTACATGAGTCTGACAAGCTATTTTTTTTTACAATTTTTAACACAAATCATTACATACTTCACTAGACATGAAAAGATTTCCTGAGACCCGCGGGATCGCTCAGTTTCTGGCCAAATGAACATGTGACTTATATTTTTATTAAAATCATGGTATCCGAAATAATAAACGTATAGATTTTGTTTATAGTAAGTTATCGATTTAGTTAATTTTGGAAAGGGTAAAGCTTCTTCCAAGTCAAAAGAAAATAAAAAAATGTTTTCGGATGCTGCCATCAGATTCGCAGCCATATGACTACGAGCCTGTTTAGCCTTTTGCAAATGAGCGTCCTTTTCAATTTTTGCCATTCTCATTTCCTCACTGTCTGAATACTCAGTTTTTATTTGTAGATAATCACATGTTTTGCTTTAGATGGCTGTTTAAAATGCAAATTAAATTTAGTCGTGAATACCTTGCAATAATATTTTTCTTTCACTGGTTCTATATTTTCTTCTGAACATTGCGCGATGTAGAATTCGTACATTACAGAAGCAGTCGTATAGTCGCTCGTCGTTTATCTGATAAGTATCCTTAAAATATTTTTTACAAACCGAAATATCATCTTTTCCGAGTCTTCGAAAATAATACGTGAAAGAACGTGATCTCGGAGGTTTACTGTTGTTCTTAGGACGCCTTTTTTTATTTCTTTGGCTTAGGTGCATCCCCTTAAAAAAATATTTTGCTCAAGTTGACTCTCTAACTGATAAAATGTCTCCATGGCAGCTATTCTTTCATCCGAAATGATATTTTCATTGCGCTTCTGACGACATCGTCATGGCAGATTAGCAAATATTTTTTCCGACGTCCATTTCTATTTCTCTGTCCTAAACCTTTTATTCTGTTATGCTTTTGGACATTTTCCATTTACCAGGACTATGGCTTCATTTTCGTCCAGTCGAATTATTTGCTGCGATTTCTTCATTGCTGTGAGCAGATGACGAATCTGAATAAATACAAAGTCGTTTCCTTGAGCCGAGCTTTCTGCCAATGATTTGTATTTAAGAACCATCCAATTCATTATTTTCCTTACTCAAATAATTCTTATTAACATCTTCCATCTTAATGTCATAACGAATAACTGAAATTTATAAGTGTCTTCACTTGTGGCAGGTCGAATACAACTAATTTATATTTTATTTTTCTCGTACTTAGTTCGTGTGAGCGATAATAAAAATGGAGTTAATCGATTTGGCAAGTGAAGCATAGGATTTAGTAGTGGTAATCTACCACCTTTCGGTACTTTTCTCGCCAGAGCAATCAATTTTTTCGGATAACTCTTTCAGCAAGTCCTTTACTTGTTTACTGTTTACCTTGGCTAGTTCTTTTTTCAAAGCATTTGGATACGGACGACTTCTGCAGTAAGCCGGCTGCTAAGACGTTGTGCCGATTTTTAGCTGGGAAATGCATTACAAAAATTAATTTGTTATTAGGATCTCAGACGGTTATATGATTCTTTGGATTGGTGTTAAATGCGTACTTTGATATTGTTTACGTAGTCCGAGATTCATTGTTTTAAATTAGTTTTGATGTTACGAACTTGATGATAATAAGCCGTAGTTTGCGTGAATTACTGCATTTAGTTCTTTCAGTGTATTATTACCAACAATGCATTAAATCATTCGCGGCTTGATAATCTTAAAAATTGAATTTTATCATCTTTTGGGACTAGCTGCACGTGAACATGTTGAGTTATATTGATATTCCCTCAGCGTGAGCTTGACAAAAAAAGAAAAATGCGATCAGTAATTCGCCTTCTGATATGTTTTCATTGAATGTAGTTTTTGTTTGATCATGATTCCTATGTTCGAAGAAAGGCAGTGAAGATCCCTTTCGTCCCAAAAACGAATGTCTTCTAGAATTTGTCTAGCATTGTGCGTTTGCTTCGTTCTGCTATAATTTACCTATTTTTCACGCGACCTAGCTTAGTCGTTGGTACAGTGGTTGCCGATTGTACCTGCACACTGTGACGCATGATGAAAAAACAAATCACTTAAAAAAAAAAAAGGCTAATAAAGAAGATATAAACCTAATGTCAGGTAAAGTTGTGCAAGTCCGTCCATAGATTTTGTTGTCCGCCGTTCGTAAGTCCTCTCTTAGCCCGTCGGTATCCGTCCTCAGTCTCCCTACCTCCACCCAAGCGCGCGCCCTTGCATACTCCGCCTCAGCGGTGGAGTATTCCACTTAATTACACATCCTTTTTTTTCTTTTTCAGCGAGCAAATTTAAAAATTTTTCCTTTATTCATTACATTTTTTCTTAACGTTTGATAATACGTGACCGTTGACAATCAGCTCTCTGGGAATATCCGCCAAAGCTTAATTCTCCGTCTCCCTCCTTACCACGCTGTTGTTGTATTCAATCGAGGACAGGCCCAAACTGATTGTTAAGTGGTGAAGAGCCAGCTACAGATGTAGCAATTCCGTGGGAGACGCACACTGGTTGCTCCAGTTGCTGGGGTTTTCATCAACACCAACTTTGTTAAGAGGAATCAACACCAGCAACAGGTGTCTTAAGATAATAGTCAAAAATCTGCTTTAAGCGCATTTTTGTAAATATGTCTCGAAATTTTCTCACAAGTCTCTCATGTAGAGGGAAGTTTAATGTAAAAAAAGACAAAAAGAACGTTTTCAATTTTATAACAAATTTTATTTAAATGAACATTAATTCCTTTTAATTTTTAATCGAAATGTTTCCCACTTAATTTGCTCACTTTTAGATAAATATCTATGTGAATATCAACTGGCCGATTGTCTCAACTTGGCTTGACTTTATTAACAAACTAAATAAAGCCAATATATCTGTTTTTTGTATTCGGAATGTTTTATGTTCGATTATCGTAGCTTATTTTTGTTTTTCAAGCTTTGTCTAGTAATTGACATGCTTCTTTAACAATGTTGTTGTTATGTTCATTTTTTTTTCTTTGTTTTTGTTTTCAATGGTTTTTTCCTTTTTTTTTTTGTATTTGCCATTTGAAATTTTTTTGTTGTAAAGAATTTCACTTTAGTGCGTAAGACGTTATCAATTTATCAGGAAAAAGAATATTTCTTTTTGCCAATACTTTTTTTTTGTTATATTTTGTAAACGGGTTTTCTATTTTTACTCCCCCTTTTTTTTATACGTATAAAAATAAACCTCGAATAGCAGAAATGTACAAATAGCACTCTTTCTAACAAAGTACAATTTATATATTTTTTTATTTACTAATATTTCCTTTTCTGAAAAAGGCGATTTTAAGTTTTCTTTTATAATTGGTGCCTTGCATGTACATATTCCACGAAAGACATGAAACCTTTTTTCTTTTTTTTGCTATTTCTTCCTTTCACTGTTTTTTCTCCTTTTGCATTAAAACTGAATTTCCAATTTATACATTTGCGAACATTTTTAACAGACTTCTATAGAAATTTTTATATTTGGTATATTGTTAAACAATTAAATTTTATGAATTCCACACAATGTTGAATAACTTTAAGTTTTAATTTAGGAAAATTTTGAGAATTTTTGTTCACCTAACTTTTTGTTGCTCAGGTATTTTTTTCTTTTTGTCTGCAATTCCAACTATCCTCTCCAGAGATTTGTTCAAGAAGAAAAGCAAACTCAAAACCAAAAAACCAAAACCACCACCGCTGAATTCTCACGCCAAACAAAACTTTTCTCTCCTCTTTTTTGCATACGTAGCGGCAAGCCGCTATTTTGCAAGATCACGCGGTGTCGAACAACGGCATACCCTTATTACGACATTTCTGGCAAAAGCAAACCAACAGATACCCTCCCTGAACTTTGTTCGCGGACGTTGCAAATTTTAGTCTTTCGCAGATCTGTCGATTCTCACGTCCTTAGTATTATTATTTCGCCTGTGAAATCTTTTATGACCGTATGCAATGCTTTTCGCCTTTATGATTGAGCAATATTGGCTAATGGGTCGGTTCGTACACGAAAGTTTATTTAATATCAAAGAGAGCTTTTGATATGCGTTTTGATAACATTCTTGGATGGTGTTAGTTCCTTGGATAGGTGTTGTCCACTGGTACTCCAGTGTTTCTAGTTGCCTTTTGTTGACGTAGTGCATTATCAGGCACTTCGGCATTTTCCTCTATTTTAGAGGTGTATTGCAGGGTTCAAGGACTGTGTGCGCTTATTCCTGATTATCGTCAATATGCCGTAATACTTAAAGCTGCTTTTCAAAGAATCGCAAACTTCTAATATGCTATCAACACACTTTTTCCAAAGTTTTCTTAAGTTTTTTGACTTTTCAAAAGTTAGATTTGCTTATTTACTGTAAAAGTTGTGGATGGTTTGCGCATCATTTGCGGATATTAAAACCCCAGTATTTAATATGGCACTTAGCACCTTTTGCGTATGAGAAGCTGTTAATAGACTTTTCGATTCTGACAGGCAGTCCTGCAAAAAAAATCTCTTAATAGTGCCTTAGAGCCAAAAGGATACTTTTATGCGAATAAAATGGCTATTTCTAGCCATTTTTTTCGGAGCGTTATTGTGAACTTTCCGGATGAATCTCGTGTTGCATTTGTAGCAAACTGTGCTTAGCATTATTTTTCTGAGGATGAGCTGGTTCATGCTGGTTCTGGTACATTCTCAATTTGCAAGAAACGTCCTACTTTGTATTAGAACGGAATTTCGTACACGTTGCCTGCTCTAAACTCTTAGTAAGAACTCTTCTCGCCACTACCCGACCAAAAACTATATCGTGAACTATGGGAAGGTTGTTGTGTGGCTTAATTTTTGTGGACTTTATGGTATGTAAATATGTCTCAGTGCCAATCGACATGCCTACATTGTTAGGCCTGTTGCTTGTTGTCTGGGAATTTCGGTTGATCTTTGCACTCTCTTATTATCATACCTCATCATCGTGTAAAATTTTCTATGCGGTACTGTATTTCTCTTCAGTGCGACTAAGATGATGTATTAGATGTTCTACATCTCCATCAAATTGGCCTCCAAACGCCACATTTTCTCTGCAGAGGAGATAGATCATTCGCGGAAAAATTCCGAGAATTTGGGTCCATTTTTTGTGAATATCCGCAAGTTTTGTGAAGTTATTGCCGGAGTTATTGCTCCTGCTGCAGGTTAGTCGGCAGCTTTTTTATTCAGTTCCACTATATGCGTGGTAATAGAATACTCGTTCGGGGAGTATCCATTGAATCATAATCGGTGGAATCGGTGTCAAACAGATTAACCTTTGCTTGATTGTGTAATTGCTGAACCACGGCCCGTTTTTGTCTAACTGTTTTGTCTTGTTTGCAGCTTTACTGACTATTTAAAATTTCGTCTCTTTCTATATTCTGCGTTTTCTTGAGTATAGTGAGAGCATTACCATTACCTTGTGGAATTTGTCATTGATATTTGGAAATGTGTGCTTTGTGTAGCAGAGGTAATCATCTTTTTATTGGGGATGCCTACGTATTTGGTTATCCCGATTATTGAAGATCTTTCACGACTCTTCGCATTCCTTTTCCGTTTTTTGCAGAAATTCGAGAGTTTTTTGTTCGTTTATAAATTAGTATGCTCTTCCCGAGGTCGAGACTTTGGTCGTCCTGGTTAATCACAACTTGAGAAAATGTTGCCATTGTTTCTTCTGCCTTACTCTTACTTCTTTCTTACTCTTTCCAATGGTTGAAGTGATTTTTTTTGTTATCCATGATAGCGATGATGGGCAAACGGTAATTGCGTGATCATCATGCACATATGCACAACGACAAAATATGCTGACATACACATACTATATTGCTAGATGTTTAACACGTAACCAAATAATCAAAAATAATAGCATGAATGGGCAAACGGTAACTGCGTGATCACCATGCAAATATAGCGACAAAAAGCAGACCTATCGCAAGAATATAAACAGAATATAAACAGAACATAACAGATATTTGAAATATAAACAGACAAAAAAGGAGTAAAAATAAAAAGAACCATGAACTGTGCGTATGTAAGCATGGACAGAATGTAAATCCTTGATCAGTTTCAAATTCGGAATGAATTTAACCACGTACGCCTCAGTAAACATTCTTTCGTGCGCAAAAATTTAGATACCATAAATATGCAAAAGAATTTGAAAATCTCCTAAACAGATCAAAAGAGCACGCCTACAATGCCCACACGTCTATACAATCAAACCTGAGAAAAGCTGTGCTTGCCGGTTTTTTTTTCTCGTTACTGATAAACTACAACGATATAAATTTTCACAAAATTATTCTAACAAATGAAAAAATATTAACCACAGCCACCCAATATTATAAAGCAACTAAATTTATTTTGTTGCAGTTTTTCATTTTTTTATAAGAACGGTGATGGGTACAAAATGTTCGGTCGCAATCGAATATAATTTTCTTACTTTCATTCGATTCCTTTTAATTCTTATAAAATGTCCTTTTCTTTATTAAAAAAAAAATTCTTACTAAATTTCTCTTACTCAATGTTTCTTTTAACTTTTTCCTCTAATTAATTTTCTTTGTTATGATTTGTTTTTGGTAATTCGACGTTTATATTTACTTTTTACTTGAATTTTTTTGTATTAGGTTTCTTCCGGTATTAATACGGATTATTCCTTCCAACGGGGACGATCGCATTTCATCACATGCGCTTCTTTTCAATTACACCCCCTCATATTAACAACAAATTCCCTCACATAAATCTTCTCTTCATTACACATATCTCAATGAACAAACGAAAAACGACTCCTTCAAGGACATACATTATTTAGGATTCTGATAAAAAAAAAAAAAAATTTAGAAAGAAACACGACCCTGCACACACATGTCTACACAAATTTCCACGAGGAAAAAAATAAAGTGCACTGGGTGATGCGACTATTTCAGCATATCGCATTTCAGGACACTTAGACGTTTTATGATCCTTCCTCATTTCTATTTTTTATTACTTCGTATAAATACCCCGCTAAGAATGGAAAAGAAGTATTATGATGCATTACAAACGATAAAAAAACGGTCAAACGGTACTTATGACCACACTTAAAAGTATTTATAAAGAAAAATAAAAGTCAGATGGAATTTTACAAATAACGCTTGAAGGTAAGTTCACCAACGTTTCTATCCAGAGTTTCCTCTTTAGTTAATTTCAAAAATACTAAAACCAAATCGGTTTGTAAGTTCATTACTTAAAATAAAAAAATTTAAAATGGAACCAAAGAACAACAATATAATATCATCATCATCATCATCATCACCATCATCACCATCATTATCATCATCATCATTATCAAGGGAATACGAGTATCAATCTACTACGGAAATTATGATGACTGAAAGTTACGGTTCTCAGATGACATTGGGCTCTGTAATCTCTTTACCTTCACAAACTTCTGAAATTATTTCACTTTCTGACGATAATGGTCTGGAAATATTTGTATCAATGCAACCTACTACATATAATCCAATCTCGTCTATTCAAGTTGCTCAAGTATCTCAAAGGTCGGGGTTTAATTGGGCAAGCGTCTCCCAATCAATCTTCATGGATAATAACCAAATGGACCAATTCCTTCAAAGCGAGACTCGGGATTACAACCCCAGATATCAAATTGAGACACTTTCTGATCAAATTGAAAGCTACGATTATTATTTCAATGATAGTTTCGACGACCATCTGTTAAATATTAATATACCTACAGTCTCTACAGATTACGACAAAAATTGTGATGCGTATGTGACCAGAAGTCTATAAAAATAAATTATAAACTGTGTGTTGGTTAGTTTCTTCAAACTCGTGATTGGCAAAAGAACTACGTGATCAATACAATAAAAGTCATGGTGAGAAATAAGAAGCACAAGAAATATTTTTCGTACAATTATTCTAAAAATCTCTTAATTTTTTTAAATGTTTTCTGCAGATTCCGAATGACGCCTGGAAAACATCAGGACAAGGATATACAAAGATAGATGAGTTATCAATTGATACAGCCTATAAAATAGTCGGATGTATGTATGTAAATTGCTCTGCATTTGGAATCACCAGAGGGAAAGTTACTGTGGATATTTCTTTCGAAGCGTCTTAGTCAAGTATTCCCACCCAAGAATCCGTGTAAAAAGTTAAAGGACAATAATATTCGACATATTATCTTGCGGGGAAGGGACAAATCTATAGCTAATGCACCTATTTTTGAGTTTATTCCAAATGAAAGTGAAGAATTTGATATCTAAAATGAAATTTTAATTTACTTTATTAAAAATTCTTTTTTACATAGTTTGCGTATTTTCTAATCCTTAAA
>KK503137.1:38831-55737 GCA_000688735.1 Glossina austeni | reverse complement strand
GACAAATTTTGTTATAATTTTTTTTCTTTTTTATGAGAAAATCTGGTGTTAATAAACTTCTTGAAGTAAGAATGAGTTTGCAACAACAAAAAGAGATTTTGTACGGATGCAAAAAAGACCTTAAGATGAGAGTAACCAAGTACTGAGTACTCTGTGCGCGTTCATCTTGTATATCGATTATTAAAACGTTGATGTGAGCGATGCCTCGCTGAAATCCAGGTAATTGTCCCTTAGGCTTAAATTAATAGGACTTAAGACTCTCATTTTAATGTAAAGACTAATCACTTTTACCGCAGGGAATATATGCAAATATAAAAACTTATGCAAATCCAAACTCGTGATAATAGAGGAGAAGAGGAAGATTTTAAATAATAAATTAGGAAAGNCGTGATAATAGAGGAGAAGAGGAAGATTTTAAATAATAAATTAGGAAAGCAATGAAATCTTCTTGATAAAGGACCAGCAAGCCACTCCAAACTCGTGATAATAGAGGAGAAGAGGAAGATTTTAAATAATAAATTAGGAAAGCAATGAAATCTTTTCGATAAAGGACTAGTAAGCCAATCTCAATCGAGATTTAATTATGTAGTTTCTTAATATTTACGATCAAATCTTTCAAGTTTAGTCAAAGAAACTCATAGACAAAATATAAGATGTTACTGGAAGTACCTAAAGTTTAGTTAAAAAGAGTTGAAGGAAATTGCTTTGAAATTTGAAAAATTCATTGCTTTGAAACTACTTCTATTTTAAGGCATGAAGTGAACTAATTTTGGGCGTATCTGTCATCACGCATGCATCGTTATCGATTCATTTGCATTTTCTTCAACATATGTCAAGTCTATGAACGCATGTGGAGCATTTGATAGGCAAAGGGAAAACTTCACCCAAACTCGGGACCTATGATTTTTTATATTTCAAACTCAAAAGCAAAGAATCTATAAATTTGTCCCTCTTCGCTTTTTTTTTGTTTTCAGTTCATAAACGCGAAACGTTGATGAAAGCATCTAAAGTAGAATCTAAGCCGTCTATAGAGGGCAAGCGGTAACCGAAAAAAGTTTTTTGCAGAAATTTTTACGCAGAAAACATTTGTCCTTTTTTTCTGGTGCGCTAACATCGAACAAATCAAAAATATTCGAAACAATTTTTAACCGTTTAAAATATTATCCCAATTTTATTTCTGAAGTGGAGTTGCAAAGAGATCAAATCTTTGGTCGCAATGTGGTTTTAATCTAATCTTCGAGAGCCGCTTAATTATGTAAATATGTAGCAAATAAAATGAAGAATGATTTAAATCATATCGTTTAACACTCTTTCTTGTTAATGTTGAAAGCAATATAACTTCTTTTTTATCGTAAAGTTAGCAAATTCACAGTCTATGTGCTATATTGCTAGAATACCATTAGTTATGATAATGTCTAGAAGGAGGAAGGTTTCAAACTATACTAGGTCGGGCACGCAGGGTTTTCTAAATAAAAATAAATTTGTGGTCAACAACTTGCATTCGGCTTAGATCGAGCATAAATTTATTCTTGTGCACATTTTAGTTGATAAGCTGTTTATATAAAAATTGTGCTGAAAATGAAGTTTTCCAAGAGAAGTAAATTAAAAAAAAAAAAATGTGAACTGTCTTCATAGATAGTAGCAAAAAGAATTTCAATAATACTAAGTTAAACATAAATAAGGATAATTACATTTATATACATACATACCCTACAAAGAAATATCGTCTTCCAAGCTCTTATCTCACATATATAACAACACTACTAAAGCAAGTGGCAAAGGCAAGCAAGAAACAGAAAAATAAAAAATAAAAACACGAAAGAATATCATCATGCACATGAACACAAAAATTACATTCTCTCTAAATGAAAATGACTCTTCTTTTTTTTTTTTTAATTATACTTTAATGAAAAAAAATTTGTAAAAAAATTCTTGAGGAATTCTTGCTTTTACTTAATGAAAACATACCATAAAAAGCAGTGGTAACGGCACCAACAGACAATCCGTATACGGGAAGTATTTAGTTAAACACAAACGAAGAAGAAGAAGACGATGAAGAAGAAGAGGAAGCTTTTCACTGGATACAAAAACCACAAAAAAGTTAAAGGAAAAAAAAAAAATAAATAAAATGATTCAGTAATTTCTGTGAGTTTCTTTCCCTCTTGGTTTTGTGTCGGTAGATTACATTTAATTTAGGTTTCACTTCTCACATTTAAAAGAGTATGTAACACTTAGAGATAATAAAACAATTTTATTGCTTCTGTTTTGTTATTGTTGCTGCTGTTGTTGTTGTCGTTAGATGTGAAATGGCTCACTGCCTCTTTATGCACTAATTATTTAAACGCTGTTTGTGTGATTTCTTTTTTTTTTTTTTTTTTTTTTCTTTTTATTCCTGATTTTTTATTTATTTTTTTTTTTTTTTTTTATTTAGTTTGTATCGTTTAAAGGTAATAACATATTAGATGTAATGAGAGAAAAATTGCAAAAATTTTTCCTTTACGATTTTTTATAATTACGAAGCGGCAACGTTAATACCAAACTTTTGTTAAATTAGCAAATGAATGGTATGCTTTAATAGTTGTTTACTTTTAACGCCCAAAGGTATACTTTAGTATTTTTCTGCTCTAAACATCTCTCATAATCTTTTTCTGGCACATCTTTGTTTCCTTTTTTATTCTATAGTGTTACTTATATATGTAGAGATATATATATATACATGTATATATATATATACGCATATGCATATGTATGGTATACTGTGCCTAAAAGTGTGCCACTTTAATCGCGAACAACATTCCTGCACTAGTTTATTGCATATAAAAAAAAACTTACGAAACGAACGATGAGCACATTTTGAACAAATTCATGTTAAAATCATTATTGTTTTTGCTTTAAATCATTCACGCTTGCTATTATTTTCAATAATAGTCAGTAAAATTTTATTTTGTATTTCATTTGCTTCTTTTTTTTTTTTTTTTATATCCGCTTTGGGGCAGTAGAGTTTTGCAAGATTGAAAATATTTACTTTTTACTTCTCTCCTCCTTTTTTTTTTTTATGTATAAATATATTGGACCGCTTCCGCACGTAACATGTCAACTTAGCCGAAAAGTCTACTTTCAACTAAATGTTTTTCTCTGTAGAAATTTAGTCGAACTCAGTGACATCGTTTGCTAGCGATTCGCCACTTAATGCCTTTTGCCGTATTATGCGCTATTGCATGTGTGTGCGCGCTTTTCATTCTTTCTCTACTATTTTGCATTCGTTTATTTTCAAAAGAATTCGTATTTATATGGCATAACTTCTTTTATCGTAAGGAGATCGTTGTTATGTTTTTGCTGTTTTTAGTACATCTAGTGCTGTCGCCACCACCATCACCACCGCATTCACATATTAAATACAAAAAGAGCTACAAATTCGCCTCGAAAGAACTAAAGAGAATTAAATGCCTTTTTCTCTCACTTCTCTTATTCTATTCTTTATCCTTGTAAAAGAAACTCACTTCATAGTCAGTTAGAACTGCTGATAGCCTTACTAGTTAGCCTAAAAAACAAAATTCATAATTTCGGACACCAGTTATATACGAATAATTTTATAAGATAGAACCCTCTTTATGATAAATTTGTCTTTCCGTTTATAGCACAGAAATATTGCTCAGACTCTGTTGGCCAGGACAAGATTACCAACTTCCGTACAATACTTCTTACGGTCAGGTCAAAGAAACAATTGCCTCGATCGACCCGCAAATGTGCCTAAGTGGTCAATAAAAACTTATTTTAATCTTATCCGAAAAAATAGAAACGATTTTCACGCTTAATTGAAAAAAGATGATAAAGTGGGTGATGAATATAACTGAGTCAAGGTAGTTTCGATGGTATAAGATATTCATAAAAATATATTTATAAAAAGGGCGCCTTTTTCAAATACGAACTTATTAAATTTATTTTTTAAACGCTATCCGCAATGATTCTCAACTAATAGCTCTTCGTATATAGTTAAAGCTGTCCAATTAACTCTTTGGATAATTAAATATTATTTGCATGTGAATATTTTCCTCTCTTTAACACTTCGACTTTTTCTCTTTGTATCTCATCTCCGAATTCGCTTAGAAACATTTCGGAGTATTATCACTGCAACAATAACGCAATCCAAGCAGCATGTTGCACACATTCATGCTGTGAAACATTAATGATTGGAGGGAAAATATTTAATATTTTTGGCAAATATAACTCTCTTTCTCTCTCTCTCTCTCTCTCTCTTTCTTTCTCTAGATTAAAAGTACGTATAACAATAATCAGGGACATTTGCATCAATATTTCGTGAACCAAAGATTATGATGTGATAACGCGAATAAAAAAGCAGGGTACAAAACCCTAGTCCTTGCTCAAAAGTTGTGTGAAACAAGTTACACCTGTGGCGGCAATTTCAAATAAGGAAATTTCCCTTTTACTATTTAGATATTCATTAAATTTTTATGCATAATTCAACGGTAGATATGTGTAACGTTTGAAAGTATATTTTAAAAAATATGCCTAATGAAATAAATGCCGGAAGTTTTTTTGGCAAGTCGGTGCAACACCGATTTATCCAAATGTTTACATTCAGCTATGGTAAGGTGCCTTAGCTTTGTCAACGTAAACAAATGCTCACTTTACAAGAGCAAGGTGCAAACACTGGTGCTTACTCAAAAGTTGTATTGAACATCTTACACGTCTCGTGACAATTTTAAATAAGAAACGAGAAACAAGTGCAGGAAAATTGTTTGCAAAGTCGATGCAACGCACCGAAATACAACTGAGATACTATGCGTTAGCTTTGTTAGTGCAAGCAGCTGATTCCCTCAAGTAAAAGAAACAGCCAGGGAGACTACTTTCTGAGCATTTTTGCCAGCTGCAGGTGTCAGCAGAGAGCCTGCTAATCGTGATCGCTAAGTTTTGTGTATGCAATCTTGGTGAAATTTTGAACACGCACTTGGTCTCAATAACAATATAATTTTGTATAAGCAAATTTTTTGTATATAAGATTTCAAATGGCGCGCACGACAAAATAGCGAATCACCTTGGAAAGTAGAAGAAAGCTAAGCGCGTTCGTTATTCGTTAAGTGCAGCAGGCACCACGTAGTAGGGGATTAGCTTTTCCTTAGGCAACCCCTTCATATGGGTATCAAGCAATAGCACGTTAAGGGTAAGCTGAGTGTTTTAATTCTACGTTTAATACAGAGTTCACGCCACAGGTCGTCGAGTTTTTTCTTAGCAATCGAATCATTGCGGATATTACTCAAAAGTGTTCAAAAAATGGTTTTTGACATGTCCATCTCTACGCCTATTTCTCTCTCTCTCTCTCTCACACACACACACTCTCTCCGTCTCTCTCTCTCTCTCGCTCTCTCTCACACACACGCACTCTCTCCCTCTCTCTCTCTCTCTCCCTCTCTCTCTCTCCCTCTCTCTCCCTCTCTCTCTCGCTCTACCTTTCACTCTCTGCCTTTCCCTCTGTTTAACGTCTGTGGTACTTATTTACGTCAAAATTGAATTTTTGCCTTATATGGGCCTATGGGCTAAATTTTTCAAAGGAAACGTGTAAAGTAAACTTGTTTTTTCAAAAGAAAAAAAAATAGTGTATTCTTAACTAGACATAACGACCGATGTTTCTACCTTTTATGAATCAGTTCAGTGAAATGTGATTTTTTTTTTTTTTTTTTTTTTTTTTTTTTAGAAAGTGGTGAGTAGAAAAGATTCGACCACAGCCAAATATAATTTACCTACTTTTTCAAGTCGCTTCTTGTCAATAAACTGCAGCTTAATTACAACACAAAAAAAAAAAAAAAAGCGCGGAAATTTCTAGAAATTTCAAGCTTGAAAATTTTGTTGTTGTTGAAATTTTTCATACGCTTTTTTTTTTGTGTATGCGCTTTCAATATAAACTATACACGATTAAGTTCAATCGATTTACATTATAAAACCAATACAATGGTAAATACATTTAATCTGAAGGTAAACATAAAGTCACTCAAGCACACACAAAAACAACAATCGGCAATCGCAACAGCATACATCATACAGTGAATAAAAACATACAACATAAAAATTGCAATCAATGCAACTTTTTAAGCGGATACCTTTGCCACCTTTTACTTGACGGTCTCTTTGTTTCTCTCTTCCGCTACAACATTCAATGACTCAGACATGCATTCTGCAAATGCAATCGTGCTTCCAATGATGCCAATGGGTGATGTTCGATTTTGACTATAAGTGCTTATGTAGTTTTTTTTTTTTTCTTTTTTCTTTTTTTTTTTTGAGGGCTTATGACTATAAGTGCGTTCGAGTGAATGTATTTACCTTAATCGCGTTACCTTTATTTTTTATACGCACACTTACATTGCGGTTTTTAACTCACGAAATTGGTCAAAGTGCATTTGCAAATAGACAAACAAAGAGCAAAGGCGGTAACGAAAAAAAAAAAAACAAAAAAAGGAAAACATCTACACCCTCGCACAAAAGAAAAACAAAAACACTTACAGCTATACATAGTTTGAAATGGTTTCATGTAAATAACAAAGTGACAATTGCAACATTTTGAGTGAACATTTAGGTAAACATTCACGAAACAGTCGTTATGAAGGGGAGGATGATGATGATGATGATGATGATGATGTGATGAATGGTTTATACACATAACCGTTCGCGCGTGCATACAATAGCCCGCAGAAAGAAACATTGTTGTTACGGACACTAAATATTGATACGCTTTTGTCGGTATTGACGTGACGCGTAATCGCAGCAAAGTAAAGCGAAAAACAAAATATAACAAGATATTTGAAACAATAGCATCAGCCAGCCTGGTAGTAAATAAAAAAACAAGCAGAAAAGTTCTATTCGGCGGGGGCCGAATCTCACATACCCACCACTATGTCTTGCGCATCTCACTTTCTCTTCTTTTCTTTTATTTGATACCCATATCGTTGGTATTATTAAGAAAAAAATCGTGTAATCACGTTGTCCGTCATATTCATTTCAAAATTAACCCATTTTTAGGCAGATAATATATCTTCAATAGTTTTAAGCATTCCGTGTTGTTTGCTTTATAGAAAATTAGCATAAGACCTCAAAAAAGTGACAAAAAATAAAATTGAATCGTTTGTAACCTTGTGTGGGCAAGGATGATTTTTTCCATTTGTAATACGTAAAGAGTAGAGTGTTTCGCAAAGTTATCAATCAGCCTTCCAACTTTTATAATTTCTGAGTAATGAGCGAAAACGAACCAATTTTTGTTTATAAATACGGACTTACGTTCAATTTACGCTTCATTGCAGGCTTCTGCTCTGACCAATTTGGCCCATTTTCAATACCAACCTGCGTGCAGAAACTTGCAATGTTTTCACCAAATTTGAAGTCGATGTCTTCATTTTTGCGACCAGGACAGTGTCAACAACACACATCACACAGACACACAGACGGACGGACTTGGCTAAGTCAACTCAGGGATTTCACACTGATCAAGAATATATATGTCTTTTAGGTCTCTAAAGCTTCCTTTCGGGTGTTACGTATATTTTGGATAAAAACAAAATGAGTATACCCTCATCTTATAGTGGTGAGTATAACAAGTAAGAAAATTTTAGTAGGTTTAGGCCGAATTCCAAATGTACTAACTGATATTTTAAATACCCTTCCCCTACGCAAACTGATTTTTTATTCAGGGGACACTGGAATTGCCAAATATTGACATCAGTACAAGACTTAGAAGCAGGGACCGCCTAGCCTACATAAACGTTCATATATATATTCTGAATCGGATTAAAAAGTCGAATTTACTCAAAATTTTTGATCTGAAGCTCTTAGTGTAGAGAAGGCGTACGTCCCTAAAATTCAAATTTTTTCTCTTTATCTACGTTACAGGAATTCTAAAAAATATCAAATATTGGTATACAAGCTGGCGAACAATGCCTTTTACGTAACCTCGCTTACCTACGCATTAAGGAAATCATATTTGTTTCTTGACTATCGAACATGAACAATATTTTAAACTGTGTTAGTGTTGAAAAAAGAGAATTCATTAAAATTATTTTTCAAAATAATTACTTTGTTACCGCTTTCGCCCGATTTGTAGGGTAACGGCATTGACAGTTTCCGAAATCAAGAGATCTACAATACAACACACCAAGCATGTAAATATGAAACTGGAATTTGGCCATAGATAACCCTAACGCCACGTAGTAGACGACACGTACGCCTGAAGTTGTTTTTTTTTTTTTGCATGTTAACCGCGAAGACAGCCGTGGCGATGATTTCTTTATTACTCAGAGGATTTTTTTGTTTTCCCAAGCTTTGAGAAAATATTAAAACTGCCATTTATTTACAGAACGTATGCAAGCTAAGGTTTCCCCAAAGCCTTTCTTCTTTTTCAGGCACTGCGCACGCAGGTGACTTATTGCTTCATAATGCTCTAACGAAAGTGTAGCATGTTGGTGAGTGTGCCACTTCATAACATGGAATAACATCTCCGATTGCCACTTTACAAGTTACCGTCATTTTCCTGATGCCACTTTTGTTTTTTTTAAATAGTAAAAAAAATCAGAATTTTTTGTCGTCACAAAAACGTATTTCCTTTAAAGGTTGGTGCTGTACGAAAATCATGTGGATCGATCAATATATGTTATTATACGAACTTATTGAATGGTATGCTACGTACGTCACTTGAACAATTTTTAACTACGTTGAGATAGTTGGTAGTGTTACCCCATTTACGACTCCGTTAGCCTATCTAAACCTAGACTATTTTTCACAAATTCCTTAGTCAAAGTGAAGCCATTACTTACTTGATAAATTTCTGCACCCTACGCAAGTTTGCTTAATACAGTTAATCATAAAACCGTGTTCCAAAATAAGACGTTGTATGGGAAGTGGCCGAAAATGATGATCCAATTTGAATCTGTTTAAATAGCGTTCGTCTTTCGGCTAAAACACATTAAGTGTACGAAATTTTATCAAAATTGCCACCTGTAAGTTCAATACAAGATGGAGACGGATAGACAAGTGGGGAAAAAAGTGGGTGGATGTTGTTGAACATATCCTTGCGATTAATGTGGGAGGCGTATGAAATTGATGCCTTTTTCTGCAAAATTTTCCATCAATACCTTTCCACCATATAAGAGGAGACCTTTACGACCTGACTTGACCGAAAGAAAATGAAAAGCTTAAATTTTCAAATTCAGTCGGGTTTTTTTATAAATTATACTTTAACATATTTTTCTAAAGCAAGGCATAGGGTGAATGAGGTGACAGATCAGTCACACATATTGTCTATCATCTGATCACTAATATGTTATTTGAATCCGCATCCAGAATTTTGAATTTTGCAAAACTAATGACAAAATTAATTTTAAAATCGAGTGCATAGCGTGTTACTCTTTTGCTCGATAAATATGCACGCACTACAAATACTTTACACACACAGATTATTGATAGCGCTGCCCATCATTTCTCTGGTAATACTTTTATTTAAATTTTGCATTCATTGCTTACGACAGACAACTCTTGTAAATATAGTTTGGCTTGATGTTAAGCTATTAACAATAAGTTACAATTTTACACACATACATACATGCTTGCTGTTAAACGGTCTGTCTTGTGTAATTCAACAAAACAGTAAACCGTCCGACAAAAGTTCTTCAAAAGTTTTAATTAGGCAGACTATAAATTAATCAAGAAATAGAATTTTCTTTGATAGCAAGAGAAGTAAGATTCAAAGATTTTTGACTAATAAATGAGCACACGTGCAAACGTACCATTATTCGTGCCATAAGTCGAAGGAATATAATCAAAAGTACATTTGGTGTAAACATAATAGTTTTTGTCCTTTCCGATATCCATTTTTAAGCTGAAACATTTTGTTTTATCTCTGGTGGTGGTTGCATAAAACTACAGTCCCTGTCATTTGACGAATCTAACGAATTCACTACCTCAAGCAAAGACAGAAACAAAAGAAAAGACTTAAAATTACTCAGACTTAGATTAGCTTTCTTGAAAATTCCTTCGGATGGAAAATGATAGCCTTACGGAAGGCAGATACGTAAATGGAAGAGAGTAGGACGTATGTCCAACCATACAGTAAAGAGAGAGAGTACATCGGTTTCGCAGAATCTTTATATCAGGCATTACAAACGGTGTAATAAAATTAGTATACCTGTGTTCGTTGCTGGCGAGTGAGTGTAGAAACTTTCAATATCGAAAAAAAAAAGGCCAAAATAATCGACCATTAACCACTAATGCTAAGCAACCAAGCATAAATTTTATTGGCATTTATCACAATTGTCAAAACAATCTCCTTTATAATTGCATTCAGCTATTGCAGGGTTGAACAATGCAAACACAAACACAAAACAACCAACCAAACAACAAAACAAATAACCAAAATCCAAGTGCTCTTAAAGCAAACACGTTTATTATCCAATGATCCTGTTGTCTCATTAAAAAAATTGCATTAGGATTTTTAAAAATAACATATTTTAAGGGTGCGATGCGGTCACTCTTACTTTTGCGGTTGCGACCTGCATTGATATGTTTTTTTTTTTTTTTTGCGTTTTTTCTGCTTCCGCTTCATAAGAGGATTATGAAATCGCTATAAGAGATATAAAAGATGATAGAAAATGAGAAAATATGAATGTGTTTTGTTGTGGGGCGAAATCTTCGAACAAAAAAAAAAAATAGGGTAAGCAAAAGTGCTTTATGCAATGATAATGAGACTTATAAGACATATTTGTGCCGTTCGAAATAATAAGAAGAGAACGCACACCGAAATGGGGGAGAGACAGCTTAGTAATTATGAAAATTTATAGCAATTTTGTCTTGCTAATCGAAATTCAAAGCATCCTTTCACCTTTCAAATAACTAAAAAATATTTTTCAAATGTGCTCAGATTACTTACAGAATAAGAATCGAATTTTGCGAAGTAATTTGTCAAAGTGTTTGTGGAAGATAGCGATGCTTAGGAGATTTTAAATGAATATCTGCGGTGAACGACTAATCCTTCAGGCACAACAGGAATTATGTTTTATTTAACTTCTTCCTACCGCCTTAAGATGCCCGAAAAAATTGGGAAAAATATCATTTTAGTATAAAACGTACTATTATTAGTACCATGTTCTGAATTTACAAACACATTTTCAGCCTTTTAAAGCTTTTGGCAAAATAAACATATGCCTGATCTACATAATTATATATACCTTTAATCCTAATGGTCTGTCTAGTTACCGAAAAAAAAAATTATTTTAACCTACAAGGAATTTCACGACATCCTAATACGTGCACCACATCAGCCAAATTGCATTTTAATTTTGTTTTTGACCGGTAAAAAGATTAGACGTGTTTTGGTGTAATTGGCGAATTTTTGCTATAAAAAAAAAATGAATCAAAGAATCCGTATTAAATTAAATTTTGCATGACAAATAAAATGAAGTGCTCCTCCCAGCTTAAAATGTTAACTGTATGGCATTTGAAGTGCGTCTATGATTATGACGACGAAACCAAAGGCAAGGACGAAAAAAGTTTGCTAGTTTCGGTCATATGTAAATGTTTTGTTCGCTGTTTTTTTTCGACTAGAATGGCGTGATTTATCCAACCGACCAATAAGGAGTATCACCTTATGTTAGGCGCAGCGTGCTTGAAAGAATATGAAAAAAAAAAACGCTTGGAATTGTGGAACAACCACTCATATAAATGGCACGCCCTTGCTTGTTGATTTTTGTTTGGCGAAAAGCAACACCGTAACCATGCCTCAGGCACTGTATTTATCGGACTTGGTCACCTGCGCCTGCTTCCTGTTACCGCAACTGAAAAGACTCAAAAGACGACGGAGCTTTGTCGCTTTACTGGAAAAGCTGGGAAACTATACAAAAAAACAAATTCTAAAGAAAGAGGAAATCTAAGTGCACATTATTAGCGTGTTACCCGCGGGTATGTTTCTTTCAAAACGATCCGCTACAATGACATATCTTTTTTTTTTATAATTATCATTATTATTAAAATAAGTGGAAATCTGATAAATGGACAAGATCGACCATAAATGCCCTACAGTGCATAGCTTACTAGAACTCGTTGCTTATTTATTTATTGTCTACATATTTTGTTAATAAATTTACTTAATGGACTTAAAGGCGGTCGGATAATTTAGATCATATGCTCGCCTGTATTGAAAACTTTACCGCACTTGAGATTTAAGCTCGCGACCATTGAATTGTTAGTCGCTACCCTTTGCCTACTCAGCTAATCGTTCGTAGCTTACTTTCATGTTAAAATTATTATTATGGTTTGCTTTCGTGTAAGCCGCACTTTTCATGGGGGCGGTTATAGAAGAACGGGCTCAAAACACGTACTGCCTTTAATACAAATACAAAGCAAATTTAGTTTTCTTGTTAAAGATCTTCTTTATTATTCCTGATCCATTCTCATCATAAATTGCTAAAAATGGAACTTTCTTGGTTACCTTTGCCCAAAACTTTTATGTGGAATGGGGCACACAAAATGCACGAATGTGACCCGAATATGATAAAATTCATTTTTGTAAGAAATTTATAAACGGGGGCAAATTTTGATCACGAAAGTGTGAATGAAGTTTCAAACAAATCGTCCTCTTCGATTCAATTCTTTCCAGTCTCGTTTTTCTTGCTAACATAGGATTTTCTGTCAATTTTTATCAAGAAATATTGAAAATCACAACCTTTTTTTTTCATATAAGCATATTTTTTAAGTGGGGTTTAGTATGGAGCCGCCAAAATCGTGCGATCTATACCAGTTTCAATAGCTTTCATTCTCCTCTAGACTCCAGACTCGGTAACATTGCAAATTGCACATAAACAAGGAATTCGTGAACAAACATCAGGCAAACTGAGACACGGACAGACGGACAGATGGGCAGACGGACGGACGGACAGATGGGCAGATAAGATATAAGAAATGGTGGGCTGTTCTAAATCGTGCGATCTATTCCATTTTCAATAGATTTCGTTCTCCTCGAGACTCCAGACTCGGTAACATTGCAAATTGCACATAAACAAGGAATTCGTGAACAAACATCAGGCAGACTGAGAGACGGACAGACGGACAGATGGACAGACGGACAGATGGACAGACGGACAGATAAGATATAAGAAAAGGTGGGCTGTTCTAAGAGTTTTCTGGGTATTACACACGTCCGCACAAACTTAATACGGCCTGCGAGTTAATCCAACAGCAATCAGGTGCGATGAGAGTATAAAAATTGGGAAAAGATACGAGATCCAATAAATATTAACTTCTTCTTACAGATCTACTTTCGAAAATCAAAATTTGGCTTTTCTTATGAAAAATGTATTCAAAATCTCAATTTCAGGCAAAATCTTAGCTTTAAGAACTTGAATATAACGTAATTGGTCGATTCTTACTGCGCACTTTTGCCTTTCAAGTAATCCTTACTACAATGTGAGATCGAATGGAAATGAGACTTGCTATTAAACTTGGAGGCATTTCAAGATGTCAATCCTATTGACAGGGCGAATGGTATAATGACTTTAATTGCTGAGTTGTATTTCCATTTTTTGCACACTAAAAAAAATTTGTCCTTTGGATAATACATACCTGTAGTGCATATTCTTGATTATCTTCTTCATGTTCATTTTGATTATGTTTTTCTCATACTCTCTGTCTCTATCTGTTCTGTGAGAATGTGCTGAAATGATAGAACACAGTTTTAAATAAATTTAAAATCTATTGCAATTAATTTTACAATTTTTGGTTTGGATTTTTTATAAATAGTTTTCTATATCAATATACACATAAATTCCATTTTATTTTATTGCATTTCTCGTTACAGCATAAAGAGATTTTCAAAATTTTAATTACATAATATTTAAATAAGCCAGTCAAGTGTTTTGTAACTAATGAATTATTTTTGCTATTATTATTAATTAAGGATACATGTCAGGAATAATTGTGAAAACTTATTTAAAAACAATGCGAAAAAACTACAGTCACCCACGGTCCGCCGTTAAATACCTTACATCAACTCACAATTATTCATATAATGACTTTTCAAAATAAGGTCTTGGGCGGGAACTGATTGAAAAATTGGTCTGATCTGAATCGTTTTTAATAGTGTTCAGTAGTCCTTGGGCCACAAACCGTGTAACAAATTTCACAAAAAAAGTATCGCAAAAATTGCGATCTATTGGTTGATAGGACAAGAGTCCTAGAGGGACAGGGAAACGGACAAGCTGGGATAGATTCAGAAAGTGCTTTTTTAAATTTATCGATGCCCAGTCCTATATATCCGCACAAACAAATACATCCTATCTATTTACCCCAAACGATGTAGGGCATAGAAAAAAAGAGATTACAAACAAATAGATGCATAATATATATATATGTATGTGTATATATATTTACATAAAGCAGACTGCAATAGAAGTCGAGTATGTGACTGATATTCATTTAATATATATTACGCTATAAAGACTAATATCAGAGGAAGAAAATATTATATGCATTTTACAGCGACTGCTTGGATGCCCTTTGTAAAATATTACTGTGGGCTTAGTTTTTGGAAACATTTAAAAGCTGACTTCGTATATGAAATTTCGGATCTAAGCTATAAATAATTCGTATTCGTTTCAGCTATTTAACGTATCAAATTAAGTCAGTGAAATAAAACTTTGCTGTCGAGTGAAGAAGAGGGAAAGAGAGAGAGAGAGAGAGAAAGAGAGAGAAAGAGAAACAGAGAGAGAGAGAGAGAGAGAAAGAGAGAGAGAGAGAGAAAGAGAGAAAGAGAAAGAGAGAAAGAGAAAGAGAGAGAGAGAGAGAGAAAGAGAGTGAGAGTGATAGAGAGAGATAGAGAGTGTGTGTGAGAGAGAGAGAGGGAGAAAGAAAACTTGATTTGCATAAAATATTTGATTTAAACTCATTTGACGACCCATGACAATCAATTACAAAAGTAAGCTGACAGTCAGTCATTGTTCTTTCAAAGCAACGGCATGCATACCGCCTTTCTGTCGGCATCGAACAGTACGAAAAATTTAAAGTTCATATAATAAATAGTATAAAAGCGTACCTAATAGAGCTTATCGGTATTATAAACTTAATAGCATAACATTAAAATAAATTCATGTAAATTTAACAAAAGTACCTAACCGCAGCCGAAAAGAATTATCAGTTGGTTTTTCATAGTTTGTATGAAAGAAGCGAAAAACGATTAACTATATATAAAAGCGTTTCCCCTATTCTTAATTGCGCGCATACTCGTTTTATCGTAAGAGAATGCTCCACATTATCTATAATGAATGCATATATCCTTGAGCATTATCAATTATTTTTATTTTTATTAATGCAGGCTTATTCGTCTGTCTGTCTATACTTCGCTGTTCGTAATCGCAAGAACTACGACATGTGTTTTAAAATTGTAAAAATTAAAAAGTAAAAGTTTTTGTTGGTCTAGTCGGTCAAGAGATACATCTGCAGGATAACTAAAAACTAAGCATGTCTGCTGCTCGATACTTTTTTTTATAGATTTCCAAGTATATTTTACTGAACGAAGTATAAACATTTATCGGCCAAATCCGTTCGATACTACAGACTATCGAAATTTAATTTTTTCCGTTTTTTTTTTTTTTTTTTGTTGGATAAAGCTGATGGATGTAAAAGATTCGGTTACAGTTGGTCGTAGTTTTTTTTTTTTTTAATTGCGTAAAATAAATGCCAGCGTTCGCAATACATTCATCTAAGTGCGCTTCTCTTAGTTTAATTTTTGGTGATTAAATTGCTGAAATAGCAGTTGAGGTCTTGCATTTTTAGGACTTTTTCCATTTGAACCGATTATTTAATAAAAACTACTATGGGGTTGAACTTTTGCAGGTGATTACATAAACGATTGAAAAATAAAAATGTCATCTCAAAAAAACATTTTGCCTATATATGCAAAATAATTGATTAGTTATGGGTCCCCATAATATTAAAGGAAATTCATTAAGAGAGTGAACAAAGTTCCCTTTAAAACAGTAACACTAAAGTAAACGAATATGCACCACAAGATGATCAAAATCAGTTTATTCTGCTAACTAAAAGAGAAGAAGAAAAGTTAATGTATTTTATGGTAACTAATCACGTTAATAAAATCATACTACAATGAATTAATCGAAAATTCGATATGTAAGGGAAAATAAAAGGAAAGAAATATTTTGTAAATATTGCAAATTTCCCACAGCAACGCTTCTTTTTGAAGCTTTTAATACATTATTGTGGCCATTAGCCTGCTGCATGAACATACAAAACTTGTCGTTAGAGTTTAGTCTAAATTTTGTTATGCGTAATCTAATCTATGGTATGTTATTCTACTCTTTCATTTATTTATGGGCACATATAAGAGAAATTTACAACAACAACATATCTACAACTTACAATTTTGTCTGAACATCTTGTTAAATACGTTTTCGAATATATGCTGCTCGATACTCTTAAGCAGAATTAGTTGCCCGAGGTTATGGGAAAATATTAGTTTGCTACGTATACCATACACCGCTATTTATATACATATATTAATGTATATAATTATATAGATATTTATATATATTTATACATATATATATATATATATATATATACACCAATATATTTATATATACATATTTATATATATACATATTTATATATATATTTATATATACATATTATATATATATATTTATACATATATATATATATATATATATATATACACCAATATATTTATATATACATATTTATATATATACATATTTATACATATATTTATATATACATATTATATATATATATTTATACATATATATATATATATGTATATATATACATACACCAATATATTTATATATACATATTTATATATATATTTATATCTACATAT
>KK503136.1:19426-51641 GCA_000688735.1 Glossina austeni | reverse complement strand
CACCATTGCGGAGTGTGAGAATCTAGTTCTCTCGTGTTTCTTTTTTTACTCTTTTTTTAGAAAAAAGTTGCAAGGGTAACAAAATGCAGCCATAGCCAAGCATAACTTTCTTAGTTGTTCATAATTACTTGCTGTGTTATTTATATGGGGATGCGATATATGTATGTGGGATTTCGGGGTACCACATTTTCGTATCTTTGAAAGAGCTTTGAAGACATAATTATAATATAAGACCGATAAGAATAAGTTCAGAATAAATCGGAATGCAGGTACTCCACCGTGCGTAGCCCACATTTGTGTGCTTGATAAAAGGAGGGCTAACCTCACACTTAGTTACTTCTTTGGCAAGATAATCGACAGTTAAGCGCCATTCAAAAATATAGTCAAAATAGTTATAAAAATTGCAGAAAAATAGAAAATGCGGACATAATTAAAAAATAAAGTCAGGAGTTACACGAAAAAAAAAATATTATTTTTATTATTTACCCTACAGACCTTGGAAAGTTTGAGAGACATGCAAAGCATGTTGCAAAACATTTCAAAGAAATAAATATAATCCAGATTTGTGGTGTGGTAAGTAATAAACGCTATCAGGAAAACCGTATTGTTTCGTGGATTCACCATAAGTTCGCTTCTGTAAATTGTCATGTATAGCATTCCTCACACACATGAGACACTGGATTAATATTAAAAAATAGCCATCCAGTTACACCCTACAAACAATTTAATAACTTCGAGAAAAGGTATCTCGCTTTGCAAAATTCTCTATAAAATCTTTTCATCTCCAACTGGCTTTGGGAGTTGCCTACTTATCATGTGCGGTGAATATAAAAGAAATACAGCTCCATGGCTATATTTAGAAAAGCATATATCGACCATTTACAAAATATAGTTACGCTATCGTCGTAGGAAAGTTTTCAATCCATTTTAAATGAATTGAAAAAAATTTCATTGAAAGGCTGATATTAGCCTTTAAAAATTCGAATTCTAAAAAAAAACTTCTCCCGCCAAATTTCACGCACTTTTCTTCCTTTCATTGCTTTTCACAAAATTTACACATTATTTGTTATTCATATTCACACGGTTACCGTATGGCCTAATAGTTAAGTTAAGCCTCATTTAGCCCGCTTCATGCCCAGGCTTGTTCCCTAGTATGGTAAACCATAAATTGTCCTAAGACTTCGTTTAAACCTTGCTTATAAGAACACGCTTGATCTCAAATGTTTTCACACGTCGGCACTCTCTGCAAGTCAATTGCGAAAATTAGCCTTAGGCGTGCGTACCAGCTCTTAATAGAAACCTAATTTGTAAATTGAATGGTTTTTGGTATAAAACTTGTAAATCTGGAAAACACTTATTTTACCACAGGTTTTACACCCACCATCGAAGGCCGAGAACATATTTATTTTGTCAAAACATTCGAAATAACAAGAACGAAAGTTCAGAGATCCCATAAACCATTATATTTTTTTGAACAGCATCGAATTCTGAATCGATTTAAGCAGGTGCGTCTATCTAAATTTAAAAGAACACACACACAGAAGACAGTTCTTTCAAACAGATTAAATTTAAAAATGTGCCAAATAGTTCAGAGGAATTCGTCTGCAAAACAACATCAACTGAAAATGCTTTTGCTTCCCGGGGTTTTTGTGTTAATTACATATAAACTTACATATATTCTGCAGAAATGGAAAAATTCAGCCTCGCCCACCTAATATTACACATTATGGAAAGTGAGCTTCTTTGTTTAATCGCTCTTAAGATGTAGATGATGGGTATAAAAGATTCGTTTAAAGACGAATATGGTTTTCTTATTTGATTTATAATCACTACCTGGAAAAGTTATTGTCAATTAATTCACCCCGTTTGTACCTTCAAAGGACAATTTTTAGCACTAGACTAAGGACTGCAAGTCGCCTAGACTTATATTAAATTTGGAACTTTAAGAAAAGGGTTGTGAAGTACGTAATGATGGGAAATCACTGTGTAAGGCAAATTGAGATTATGCCGTTACATAAAGTTCCAAAAGAACTATCAATCAATTTTTTTCTAACTGCTCCAGTTTTCGAAATGAAGGAGTTCCCAAAATATTCGCCAATGCAGTATGCAAGTTTGATCCAAATACATCCCCAATTGATTTGCTGACGCAACCACAATCAATAAGATAAGTTACGATTGAGTTGACCAAATGCTGCGCACCGTATATTTAAGGATGAGAAAGAGGAGAGCGTAGAAAGGTTTGTACCAATTGCAAATCTCAATATTCTTCTTCTACACTTATTAAGGGAAAATTTTCATGCATTAATTGCTCTACAGTGTCAAAGCTTGAAGACAAACTTTGCAAAAAAATTTGATTCAGATCTTTAGACGCATCATAGCTGGTCTTAGAATTGAACCTAAGACCACCTAGAATCATTCACTTTATTTGTTTTTTTTTTTTTGGGTTGTTGAGTAAAGTTGGACTAAGCCAATAAATTTGTGGCTTATATGTCCGAAGTGCAATACTTTACTGATCATTCACAATAAAATTGAACATATAAAATCCCATGTTTGGTTCGAGTGAGTTCTTTCTTATTGACTTTGATAAACATTTAATATTTTCTATGATGATACCAAGTATCCCAATTCTTTCAAAAACTCATATTTATTATTAGGGTGGCAGAAAAGCTAAGCAATATTTCCAAATAGACATATAAATCAATTCAAAGAACAGAATATTAAAAATTATTTATTAACGTAAACACACACTCCCCAATCTGTAACAACTTTTTACCGTCTTTCCAGCAGACAGTCTCGGTGAGCGATCTGAAAGTAACTGGGGCAGCATTAACTTTGCACACGTTAGATAATTTTGAACATATCTAATTAAGTAGTATTTAAATTTTGTAATAAATACTAAATACGTTGGATGGTTAAGAACTTCTCAACAAACCTTGGAAAAGCGATATGCTTCCCGAGCGTGGCATGCTAGAGTATTCTCATAAGTACGAATTTTGAGTAGGTAGTCTAGTCTACTAATCTCGCATATTGCCTGGCCAACATTGTTCAGGATGAAAAGATTTGAGATTAATTGGAATGCAAAAAATGTTTAATATTCATGGAAATGCCATTGTGTTTTCAAACACAACAAGAAGAAGAATATCCCTAACACTTCCAAATATGTAAAATTTGGAAATTTGAATCAAGTTTTTTTCCTTAAACATTAACCTACTTGGCACAAAAAATTGACAAAAAATTAATTAACCTAACTAACCATAGAAATGCCACTACGTATAAACTGAGCCTAATTTCACTACAAAGTTTCGCTCTATTGAAAACGTTGTGGAAAAGGTGAACACTGTTTACCCTGGCGAATGTATTCAAAGCGACCCAGGAATGGCGAATTTCGCACCTTTGATTTATCGAATAAAAGCATCTCATAGGGCTTAGTATTTGTGAAAATAGTTGCCTAATTTTAGGATTATAAAAAAAAAAATTGAAACTGCTTGTTTTCAAGCGAAAAGTTTAAACATTTTTTATAGAGCATCGCTCTCTCTATAAATGATACAATGGTTTTCGGACAACACACATGGAAAAAAAAACAGAAGAAGAAGCAATTATGTCATAAATATAGCACTGAGTTTTTAAATAAATATCTGGATTCCTAAGTTTCATTAGCCTTGGAAACAGTTTTGAAACAGTTTTGAAACCAAGTAATCACTTTTTTTGTTAAAAATGGCTCCAAAAGAAATATCGAAATATCGGGCATGCGATCACAAAAAGTTGTTTAACTAATATTTCAGATTTCCCATCTTCTTAGTGTTATTTGGAAATTAAATACTCCAATGTAGATCGGAAAACATTATCAATTTTTGTCCAACCTAATATTCGCCATCAACTCATGTTTCATAAAAATTCGAGCAACAAGGAAAATATTAATAATGATTTATATTAAAAATGACACGCACCAACATAAAACTTCAATACCGCCTTACATGAAACAAAGTAAAACCGATTGCCAACAGTTGAACACAACTGATAAGATTACAAACGTGATTAGAAGCAAAAAAAAATGAAAACAGAAAAACAATAACACCAAAGCAAACGTAACAGAATCAAATGCAATATTAATGTTTGTTTGAATAACACCATTCATTTATTTAGACAGACGGCTATACAATATAAATATATATATATATATATATATATATATATATTCTTTATTTCCCCATCGGATGTAGTGTACTACGGAAAACAAGAAATTTTTTTTTTCTTTTTTTTTTTTCTAAATGTGAATTTTATCATTTCTGCTATTTTTACGTAATGGAAAAACGAAAACAGCAAAGTTTGTAAATCATAAAGTAAAACAATTTATCTTGTGTTGCTTGCAACCCCCCAACCATATTTTTTTTTCATGTAGTTGGCTCACCCCTGCCGTCAAGCAAAAACATATTATCCAGTATTTTAATGTTAACAGCCGTAAATCTTTACATTTGTAAAAAACTTTTGTAATGACATACACAGTGAAATATCACGACATCGGCTACGACGAACAATTGTCTGAGACACAGTGATGCTTACACTTCATATCAATTTTTTCTTTAAAAATTATTAAAATTTCTCTCTGAATTTCGAAGGAGAAAACACGAGACAGCGGAAAGTAGGCGGTTTACTTGGCTAGGAATTCCAAGTTTACTGTTGCTTTACATTAGTGCTGTCTTTTTATTGAAAATCGTTCTTTTGGATAACTTTTCGTCAAGATGACCTGCATCGGCTTATTGTAAAATAGTTTGTAAAAGTTTTATTTCTAAAAATAGGCATCAAAATGTACAAAAACTGATGTCTAAAAGTAGGTTATAAAAATTTTTTTAATTTTACCTACAGACAAGTAAAGACATTTTTCCTTTTTAAACTTGGATTAAATTTGTTGCGATAGGAGTTCACTGTATACTTAAGGCGATTCCTTGTATAGTCGCAGAAAAGCTGGAAGAGAGTCTTCGAAATAAAAATTCTTTTATCTATAAATGTGCAACATGTAAAATTTCATCGGTTTTTTTCTTTCTTATGCTGTCTTCGCTTTATATAAATGAAGTTAAACTTTCCCGTCCTTTCGAGTCTTTTTATTTTCCTTTCTTTTTGTTTATTTCACTTGGTCTTCTTTTCAAGTTCCTTAAGAAAATTTATAAAAATTTATTTTCTTAAAACTTTTCACTTATTTATCGTTCCCAACACATATGTAATAACTAATATTTACTCATATGCTTAGAAAGTTTCAGTTTCAGTTTCAGGGTTGGTTGAGTTACGCAAAGATGCGGGTTTTTATTTTGATTTGCTTTTGATATGAAAATCAGTTTAAAATCATTATTTGACATTTGCTGATGTTCCTCGCCACATTCTTTAGATAACATTATCTTCAATATACGCAAGGATACAAATAAATATATGCATGAATTAATGAATATATTTGACATGTATTATTATGTTAACATAATGCTATCATACATGCTATCATTTGTGATAGCGATTGCATGTCACTAGGTTAAAAAATTTTTAATAATATGTAAATTTTCTTTAGCTTTCAACAAATAAGAAAGGACGGTTTTCTTCTTCGTAAGAAAATATGAGAAGATTTGAAAGCGAACCTAAAAATTGCTTCAATTTCTTTTACTGCTACTAAAAGAGGAGCAACTGGAACAAGAAACGCAATAGTTTTAGTTGCTTAATATCCGGGCAACTGTGATCAATTTAAGAGATGTAGAAAAAAGTTGTTACTAACCGATCTAAGATATCGCGTTAATGTGTTTGTAAGCGCTTGTCCAGCTGGGATAACTCATCCGCATTCATTTCTACTAGTCGCTGAACGTATTGGTCTAAATGTGATTGAAAACAAATTTTTCTCATTTAACACTACACCTTGGCAAAGTCGTTGCGATTATTTAATGCCCGCCCTTGCTTGCCTTGGACATAATTTGTGCTTGCTGTTGGCTGAGATTTTGTCACTTATGCACTTGTAGCAAAAAATTACTTCAAGAGCTTTCCAATATTTTTGGCATTCTGACTGATGACAACGCTTGGATAATTAGTTAGTTTCATGAACAAGCAGTGACACTGAATATTTTACATTTTACTATTTATTCAAATCCTATACACCGACACATTTCAAAGTAACTGAAAAAAAATAACAAAAATAAATAGCTCCCGTAACAATCAACTGTGCTTCGTGACATCCTCAGCATCATTCTCCTTTGGAAAGTTATCTAAATGTTTGGATTTCAGTAAAGTAGTGCACTTCGGACATATAAGCCACAAATTTATTGGCTTAGTCCAACTTTACTCAACAACCCAAAAAAAAAAAAAATGTTTGGATTTTTGAACATCGTCAAGCTCGCAACAAAACATTACGCCCATATTCGCGTACTGGAAGGTCGAGCGTACATTTGTCAACCAATTAATTTTATGACAAAAATGTCGTCGCAAAATACAATGTCGCTCTCTTCGTAGAACTGAAAAAAGGAGATAAACATGAATTTTTATGGAGATAAATTCAGTAAGGAAGTGACACCCGCCAGGCTGATTTCCAATATTCATCACCCCAAGTATTCTTGAAAATTCGTTAGACTTCCCATTAATACTAAGCGCGTCAGAAAACCGATATGGATAATTTACCACCAAACTCACAGATGGCCGTGGGATAATCACCGGTGTGAGGTAACATTTAAGCTGGAATTTGCTCTCTGTACGTTAACTATCGATACTTGTTATTGAAAACACAACTTTCAAGAGTTTCAGGTCTTTTAAGGTTTTGCGCGCAGTCTTCGGACTTAGTTATAGTCAGAATAAGAAACTTTTCGCCATTTTGCAAATTGTTTATAATTGACGAATAAATTCGCCCCATAATTTTAAGCATTGTCGGAAATATGTGGACTGTGTTCCTGTTTAAGAAAATCTATCAGACAAGACGGACCTGGCATAGACGCGTCTTTTATCATACCAATCAACTCAGAATCGCTCCCTGAATCGATCTTGTTTTGTCTGTCTGTCAGTCAGTTTTATAGGCTACCCTACAGGCCGCAATTTTCGAGTAGTATTCAAAATGGTTTAGATCGGATCACTTTTTCGCCCATTGCCGTATGAGGCCATAATTTTAATAGTCATTATATGTATAATGGTATTAAGTAAAATGATGTAGGCTTTACAATAAGGGGCAGTGGCTCATTGCAATGTTTTTACTTGTTTCTATATTTAATTAATTTACGATATCACACTATTGTCATATTAACAAGTTCCATATATTCATAACGCACATCAATTAAGCATGTACTCTACCTCCCAGTGGTGGCACGACATATATTTAGTTTGCGTGCATATAAACAACACTTAGAACGACTTGAAACTTTGATCGATCATTTATTGTGCAAGTCGAATCATTTACATTTCAATTAATTTAAACCGGCCGGTCTGTTTTTGTCCTGAACGTACTGGTCCAGGAACGTACTGGTCATTTTTCAATAATAAATTGGGAAAGTTCTCTGAGAGCTTGGATTTTTGTACTTCATCAATCCGACAGCAAAACATAATGCCCATGTTAACGTACTGGAATGTAGACCGCACATTTGCTAACCAATCGATTTCGTGACAAATATCTTCGCAAAACACAATCTCGTCCTTTTTATAGAACTGAAAAAAAAAAACCAAAATGGAATTTTTATGGGAATGAAATCAGTGGGAAAAATGACATTCGTCCCAAGTCGAATTTCGGTTATCCATCACCTCCACCTGCAGTACCTTCTGAAATCCTTTAGAATTTTTATTAACGGTTAGCGTATCAGAAAACAGAAGATTTAGATCACCCTTCAGCGAACTCACAGCTGGCAGTAATTTAAGGTGACATTTAAGCCGGGATTTGCTGTAGATAACTTAGTTACCGATAATTGCTTTTGAAAACAACATTTTTAGAGTTTCACTTCTCTCAGACTTTTACGCGTAATCCAAAATTTTTACTGCGGACTTAGTTAACAAAAGTTTTGAGTGAATCAATGAATCAATGAATCACTTCGTCTGCATATTTACACTTTTCGGGTAGTATGGGCACTGTGTACCTATTTGAGAATACCTATCAGCCATTGCAAATCCCCAGGTGATGGATATATGTGTGTATGCTTTGTCATTAACCTCATAAAACGGTGAGTTGAATGCTATGATCGCAAACTCTTTGCTTGTGTTCTGTAGAGGCTCCAAATAATTCCAGATATAAGCAGGTATATAACGATCGTATTTATCCACTAAAACCTTCATTTCGGTAGTATTGTCGCAATCACTGCTATCTGGCACTTCTAGTTTTCCTCCAATACCGCTAATGACATTATAAGCAGCTTTGGTTGTATGCTTCTCCAAAGCATTTCGATATTTTTTCCAGTTACCCAAACGTAAGTTTGACCACCACGTTACATTTAGTAGGGCGCCAAATTTTTCTGTCACGTCTTTTAACTTAATATTTTCAATGAGCGGCGCATAGTGAAAGTTTCCGAAAGTAAACCAATCTTGAAATTGCTTATCCTCAAAGAGAAGAGGCGTTAACCTAAAGAAAAGCGAAAATATATTTTCCCTTGTTTGCATTAAACAAAACATCAAATTATTTGCCGTCCGGCAAACATGTTCAACTTACCCTTCTTCCTCTATAGACTGAAAATTTGTAACTTCCTTTCCAAAAGAATAGTTTCTAAGGTCGAATTTTGTCTATAACGGAATATGCTCAAAATTAACATCTAGTTTAAAATAGGAAAAAGGGTAAGGAAAAGTACTTTACTTTAATAAAATTGAACTCATCGGGTTGTGTGTTGTATGCGATCGAACTTAATAGCAGTCTTTCAGTGTCGTAGCACAGTCCAGCTATGTGGGTTGGCGATTTATTGACGTTTTTCTTTGCTATTATATACGAGACGGAAAATTCTGGGCACCAACGAAATGCTTCTGAGCTTTCGTATAAATTCCATGCGACTTTTTTGCATTCAAATTCTAAACTACCGTAATTATAATAGCTATCCCAGCCTCCATCGTTGCATGTAAGTTTTACGTTGACTTGAGCAGACAGTTGGTGGGGACTTCAAAAAGAATGCATAGGCACAGTTTAATGATCGCAATATATTAAGTAACGTAATATAACTTACGAGAAAAACCCGCCCAGACAATGTAAAGTAATTGTTTCATCCTCCTCTGCATACACGTAATTTTTCCCCTGTAGCGAGTAATAGGGTTTTAAAATCGTACGACTACCGAACGGTCTTTCAAGTAGCGGCCGAAGTATAGGATCACTGGAAAGACTTAGAAAACATTTCTCACTTTTGACTCGAACAATGCAAAGACCAGCGATGAGCAAAATAATTAATTGACATCGAAGTAAAGGCATAGCGATTCAATTTAAACGTAAACTAACTTCACTAACAAAATATTCCAACTGATTGACGGAAATTGCTTCTATGCATTTATTATAAACACTTTCGAAATTCACTCAATACTTTATCATCACTGGCACAAAAAATGCTTATTAATGTATTTTTCTGCACGCATTGCAGACAATGTATTAAATTTGTTAAAGGTTTGTAACGCATACACGTATTCGTAGGAGAACGTATAAAAACTTCACATTGTTTATCGAATTGCAAAACGTAATTCATTTATCTACCGTCTGTCTGTCTGTCTGCTCACGCCATATGGCAATATAATCGAAGTAAAAAATTCAACTACTCGTTCGAGAGGGTGTTCGTGAAGCTCAGTTTCTCCATAATCGGTGGTAAACCGTTGCTACTTGCTATTCTACAACTATATAGAAATACAATTTCAAGTCTCATATGTTTCTTGGCTTTGTTTTGAAATCAAATGTTACAAACGTATTAAATGTAATACTTATCCCCATTTCACGTAATTTTGATGACATTTTATAACATTTTTCCATATCAGCACAAGTTTACTTTAGCATAGGTTTGTGTAATGAAAATAAGAACGTGACGCTTTAAAACGATTTACATTTAAAACAATTTAAAAGTTTACCTTATCTCTTACTCACAATTAAAGAGGGGAATTCCCATTTTCGAAATTCTGCTCTTCCCTTCTTTCGGAAAATGATTGCAGAAAACATTCCGCTCATTTTAAAACAGATACACAAACAAAGCTTGATCGGCGGATTATAATAAGTTCTTATAACGCCTTTACATTCATTTTTTAAATGTTTCGCTTACTACTTTATACATTTATTTTATTTACACATGAAACTTAGTTAAAATAAATTAACAGCCGCATGCAATTGAATCTTAGAAGTAAATCTTATAGTAACGAATATTAAAAACTAATAAAAGGTATTAGGGGGACCAATAAGTAATATGTTTTTTTGAAATGACATTTTTATTTTTTAATCGTTTATGTAATCACCGTCGTTTGCGATGACTTGTTGCCATCGTTCCTGCAAGAGTTCACCCCCCCCCTCTTGAAAAAGTAGGGTGGGCGTGACTTAAAATATAACTCAAGGTGCGTTTGGACATCGGATAAGAAATTAAAATTTTTATTTCGTAACGAATGCCCCAGTGACCTGAACAGATGGTAGTCCGACGGTGCTAGCTCTGGAGAGTATGGAGGATGCGGTAGAAGTTCCCAGCCTAACTGCTTAATTTTCTCTTGAGTAATCTTCGCTGCATGAGGACGGGCATTATCTTGTTGGAGTATCACACCTTTTCTGTTTACTAAAGCTGGTCTTTTTTCTATGAGTGCGGACTGTAACCGTTGTAACTGTTGACAATAAAGGTGAGCAGTAACTGTCTCCCCAGGTTTCAATAATTCGTAATGCACTATACCGGAACAATCCCACCAAATACACAATAACACCTTCCTCAGGGATAGGGTTGGTTTAGGGGTTGGAAGAGGTCTCTCGTTTGCAGACAACCATTGTTTCGATCGCTTTATGTGATCATAAAGGATCCATTTTTCATCTCCAGTTACGATCCTAGGCAAAAATGCATCTCTGCTTAGTCTAGTGAGCATGGAATTACAAATTGTTTATTGGTCTCAGACAACAGGTGTGGAATTCATTTACCTTGTCTATGTACCTTGCCAATGTCTTTTAAATGCCTTTGTACGGTGGACCTGGTAGACCCAAGGCTTCTTGATAGTTCCTGCATAGTTAACCTTGGATCGGAGTTCACTGGATATTTTCAGGCGTCGTTATAATTGAAATAAAATAATTGATTAATTATGGGTCCCCCTAATATAAAGCTTGGCAACTGATAACAGTAAACAACCTCAGTTCATTTTCGAATCATCGTGAGATGTTTAGATTGCACGTTAGTTTAAATACGGCTTAGGCTTATCGCGGGTATTAAGCAAAGTTGTTTTGATAGATTTCAATGAATTCGATATTGAGATTAAGTGTTAGATACCAGTTAGGTTTCTGCAAACAGTTCTGAACGGATTAAATAGCGCACGATTATATTTAGTTTGACTAAGTTTTATGAAGATAAAGATTCTAGAGAAACGATTAGCGACATTAAAGTTTATCCCACCACTTAATGCGTTTGTGATACGAAGTAGAAGAATAATTCTATCGATGGTTTAAGTTTCAGGAGAAACTTTTTTGTTTGAAAAACCTTTGATTTTTTAGCTGATATTCTACCAATCAACAGTCTGTTGGTGATGGTCTATCATTTAGCCATGTTTACATATACATTCACATATTGTTATTAGTTCTTATGCTATTATTATTATTATCGTACAATGAATTTTTAAAATGTATTAATAGAGTAGCTTTCCTTAGCGAAATGCAATGTTTTCGTCACATTATGAAGAGACAAAAAATTTGGAATATTTAATTATAAAATTTTTTTCGAGAGAAAGCCAAAGGCTAAAAATATTATTAACATTTTCTTTCTTTTCTTTGGCTCTTCTCACAGCAAAACCGTTACCAAAACCGCTGCTACAACTAAGCTATGTCTATGGCAATCTTTTTGCACGCATTTTTGCAAAGGATACCACGAAAAAAGGACCAGTTTGACAAAACGACAATTTTTTTATTCATCATCTCGAGCTAAACGGTATACTAACTACGTCATTGCGTTTATAATATCATGAAATTGCATTCGAAATGACCTATGTCCGTCTGTCCTTAACGAGAACTCTCGATAATGAAAAATCCAATACAGTTGAGATAATCCAGTCAATCACTCTCACTGCTCCTGTTAAATAATTTGCTATTACTCTTGTAAACCTATTATATAGAAGAGAGGAGAGTCGTAGGTTAAGGGAAATATAAAATTTTTCACATTTGATCGAGACTTGTCGCCAACAAAAGCTTTTTGCTTTTGAAGCTTTATGTTTGTCGCTTTAATCCGAAAGGCATTCAACAACCGCAGAGATCTAACGTGGTTGCTAGCCATTGATCGGTTAAGTGTTCGAGATTTCTTTTGGAAATTTTCGACGACAAACGGACTTTATTTTCGCTACGGGTTTGTGAATTTTTATTAATTACATATATACGTCAAACATTTCAACTCATTTTCAAGTTTTTATGCACCATGACTAAGAAAAAGTTAAGATCTGTAAAAATCAAAATTAATTATATATACCGAAAAAGCAATTTTTCCTATTCAAAAAAATTTGTTTATTAAATTTTGATTATGAATGTGAGGCGTGAAAGGTTCGACCTAAAAGACGAATATAGTTTTCTCGCCTGTTATTATTACAAGTATACATATATATGTATATATATATATATATATATTATATAAAAATATATACTTTTTGTCACAAAAATTTTTTTATCTTTTAGTTTTACTGACAATGTCACACAAGTTAATTAATTAAAAAAGTTTGAGATGAAAAAATTTTCATATTTTTCTCTCCTTTTATTTTTTTGCTTTTGGTATAGAATCACAAATTCATATAACGGTTGGGAAAAATATAACAATAGAAGGAAGATTTAGGAAAAAAAAAAAAAAAACAATTTATATGAAAATTATATGAATGCTGACCGTTGATGAAAGCGGTTACATTATAAATTGACATTCTTGCATACTAACGAAGGAAATCAGTACATGACAGCTTATGCGCTGCAACAGCGAGCACATTTGCTTCACCTTCATACTGCTAGCTACACCAAACGGTTTATCAGAAGTTATAAGCCTTCGGTTAGCAAGTTTTGTACACAACTTAAAGCTTTATAGTCGGATTAAACCCGAGTATTAAACTATTGCAGTAAATTAAAAACAAATGTTGCTTTAACAACTTTCTCTTAAATGGAAGGAAAATGAATAAAACCATAATATTGGGAAGACGTTTAAGTATTTAAAAAAAGAAATTTTCGGAAGATCTTTGCAACTACCGAACGATTTTCGCGATACATCCATAACTTAAGGGTCGCTAGGCTAGCAGGCTGGTTGGTGCAAGTTTGAATTTGAAAAAAAGGCTACGTTTCATCTACATATCCATAGCTAGTGTGGTGAGTAGAAGATTTTTATGTGACTGGCGAATGGTCGAAGGGAAAATGAAGACAGTTGTAATTACACAGTTGGCCGTTTTCAAGAAACGCATTTAAAGTTTTGGTATTTCTTATAGACATCTTTACACCCGAGGTCCGAAAGTATATTAAGTATGCGTCGATGTTCACGTTTGTGGAAAAGTTCGAATTTGAAAGGGAAAGATGTCTTTCGGGGAACGAGTTTTTATCCTTACATTGAAGAAGGTTCAAAGCATTCTCAAAGTCAATAATTTCTGAAAAATCGACAAAGGCTTTCCCGTTTCAATACTCTGTACGGCTATTGGCGCCATAAAATACCCAAATTGGACTTTATTGCTATATAAAATTTACGTTTTAGGTGAACCTTTATGAAATGCTAACAACACAACAACAACACAGTAAGCTCGAAGGTAGAACGGCCTTTATTATTACTATTTTAGAGGTGATCATGCGGGCACGATGGTCGTCAGAAGGGATTATACCGACTGGGCACATACACAAGCGCAAAACGATTCAAAACATGTGTTTCAAAACATGGGTCTGGGTCAATACTCGCGATGGCTCTTGCATAAATCCCAGCAACTGAACTTATATAGGGGATTGGGCCCACACCCATTTGGCGGCGGCCGCTTCCCTCCATCTCTTTCTCTTTCTACTAAAATACTATCGTTAAAGAGATATTAAAAGATGGGAAAAGTTTTCCAGAATACATGACGAGTAGTCGTAAATTCTTATTCAATAGCATTCATTCTTGTGCTACGTCCTACTAAATACACTAAACATATTTTTAACGTGGCAGATTTCAGACGGCGAGACAAGCTTAAAGCGATTCAAAAAATGTTTCTCATAACATGGGTCTGGCTCAATAGCCGCTATCACGCCCCATTTCCCCAACTGAACACGTACTCGAATAGAATCCCTTTAGAGGTCTTTGATGTATGCGATAGGGCTTTGCATCTAGATTTTCATCACTTTAAATAAAAAAAATAAAAAAAAATGTTGTTCCCCATGGCTAAAAGAAATTTTCAAGCCTTTCAAGCCAAGGGAAAAAAGCAATTTATTGCTTAGGCTAGATCCACTTTCAGGTCCTGTCATTTCTATAATGGGAATGAAAAGTTATCTTGACTTTCAGAAACAAGATCTCAATTCTTTAGTATAACAGACAATAGATGAAATGCTTTTATCGATAAAATTCAGTACAATAACGTTAAGAACCATAAATAATAACAACACTATACTAATTTTCCGAGTTATTTGTAAAGTTGACGCTATTGTATAAATAAAAAAAAAAAAAAAAAATAAAAATTCATATAAAACTCAAACTACATGAAACGAAGACTTGTCGTAAAAGCTTCCTTTTCTAATGCTGACATTCGATGAAACTAATATTTACCAAATAATACAAGAAAATATAATAAAAAGAACGAGAAGATGATAATAATAATAATAATAATGATAATAAAAACAAGAAATGAAATGAAGAAAACCCAGCGCAAACAATAGAAAAAGTATTGAATTCAGTTTTTGCAAAAAAAAAAAAAAGAAAATAGAAAAAATCGCTACGCTTCCATGCGAGTAAAGCGACATGAAGTTGCACAAAAGAACAACAACAGCTCTAAGAGGCAAACTGGAATTTTATGAAAGCTATTGTTTAGTTTTGTGATTTTTAACACGCGATATGCTTTTAGTATTGTTTATCAACAATGAAATGAACGAAAATGAAAATAAATATATACACACATTACATACGAACACAAAGCATGCAAAGCAAACATAATGAATCCACATACTAGGATAACTATTACACATGTTGTAACAGGACTTCATGTATGTCGTCAGAGTTGTTTTTATTGGGGAATATGTGCTATGTAAGCTTACCAAAGACAGTAGTGTACTACTATTTCAATGTAGTTGCAGTAGTAAGAACGTCTGCAACATAGTACACATCGTCTCTCTCTCTCCCCCTCTCTAACTGCTCTCTTCGTATTTATGCGTTTTGTGTTGTATTCTTAGATAAATATGTATTAAGCACAATTCATATGGACTGGTTGTAACGCAATACTCGTCATATAGTCAAATAAATAAATACAAATAAAACAAAAAAGAAGAAAAAAAAAAAATATACGAAAACATTTTAGGATTTTTGTTGTCATATTTCATGATTTATGAGCTCAAATAACACTTATTAGCTAGAGAAAGGAACAAAAGCCCATATACGTACTTTGATATATGCACTCTGAATAGACCAACAGCAGATAAATGCAATATTCGGTTAATTTAAAAATTCATATAAAATCATAGTAAGAAAACAAAAGGAACCCTTTTTTTAATTTTTTTTTTTTTTCTATTTTGCATTCACTACATATATCGGCATAGCATATCCATGTATCAGAGTTTCAATCTAAATAAAGTTATTAAAGAACGTTGTAAACAAATTCATTTTATTGCATTTATGCAGATACATGCACACACTGCCACTGGAGAGCTCGTATGCACTTCTAACCTTATATGCAAATATTAAGGTTAACAATTTCATATATGCTGTTAAACACATACACATACACATACGTGGTTAGTGTGATTTATGAAAACAGACCTCAATTAAATTTTTGCAAAATAATACAAAAAAAGATGAAATGTGAAAAGGCAAACGCTATTGTCGGGAATGTTTGACCGTTAATGTAAAAAAAGTTAAAACGCGCCCCGTTTACTTCTTGTTTTTCTTCTTTTTTTTTCCAAAAAATCGAGACAAGTGCAGCTCTTGTTACGTTTCTGTGAACTGATTTCCCTTTCAAGGAGTATTGGGACACCAAGTAAGACAATTTTTTTAACCTTTTGGAGTTTTACATGAAAAGTAAGATATAGTTATGCTGTGATTCGTTTGAACGTGAAATACATTCAAACAGACTCAATAGGGTTAACTTCTTATTTCTAAAGACTCTTATGACTCTTATAAGGATTTCCGCTTTAACGGGGCAAAATTTGTTTGGGGTTTAGAGTGCATATTATATATACGCTATGTTCAGATATTAAATCAAAATTTCGGGGAAAAACTATACAAGAACACGCCACTCGTTTTAAGTACTATTGCACCCAAACCATAAACACATCTTACCCAGGAGGTAATAAGCGTTCGGGGTTTGTTTTTTTCTGACATCACGCTGCCTGACGATGGATGATGGTAATTATATTCTATCATATGACAGTTTTAACGCATAACAACACATACTTGTCGTCTGTCATATGTTGTATTATTACTATGCCACATGTCGTTCCATACAAGCATCATATGTAACAGATTTTTATCGTCAATGTCCATCGGGTCTATAATCGCGATTGGGTTTAATGATAATAAAGTAGAATTCAAACTACAGATGCAGAAGTAGGTCATGAACGGCTTTTTTGCATTTTTTCCCTAAAAAAAGTTTTTTTTTTTAATTTTTTCACTTTATGCAAAATATTGTCCATAATTTCCTATCTTTTTGGCAGAGTATGGGTATCATGGAGAAGGGATAAACCTGTGTTTTGGGGCAATCTAAGCAATCTAATTATTGGCTATCGTCTGGAAGAATGGAAGCATTATCCGGTCAAACAATAAGTCATCGATTTAATCGTCGGTGTTAATCGCGATAAGGTAATGTGTGCTGTTGTTGATAGCTTTTCCCAGTCAGCGTTTTCTGACATTGCTATTAGATAGTCTCCCTATATTGGAGGGCAAACAACAATCGGCTTTGCGGGAGACATTAATGTTGTTCCTGGTTTTGCGGATTCATTGCATCCATTTTTGCGCTGAAGTTTACGGTGTTGAATATTATTATTTAAAATATGCATTTTTTAATTCTGATAGCAGATGAATACAAACAACATGTTTTTGTATTCACCACCCAAAGACAGGCGCTTATAAATTTTGTCCAGATGTTTGCAATTCCTAGAAGGAATCTTCAAACATCCTGGCAAGGACGCACATGTCCTTGGTCAGTACAAAATTCCAAATCGATTTAGATACGGCCCTACGTCCATCGTTTGTATATCTGCTTGTAAGTCCGTTTATTTGCGTACGGAATGCGCGCTAAAAAATTAAGTTTTCGTCTCCAAAAAACATGTACAGCGCATGTAAAAAATGAAAGAAATCCGCCAAGTCATCCACTATTACACAATGCCGACATTTCATGTTCGGCGACTTATTTTTAAGATAAAGTTGGTAAGCATGTGTTCCTAGTTCTTTCTTAGTAATTATAAAAGAAAAGTAAAGCTTTTCTCAAAGAGTGAGTGGCTCGCCAAAAAGTTGATGCTTAGCAAACAACTCTGCTTTGCTTCTTCTATTCCAAATCAACTGAGGAGTGACTACAACAATTTCTCGTACGGTATAGTATTAGTTACCGCATCTCTTTAAAATATCTCCGAATTAATACGTGCTTCCACCACATGGTAAAACTCTGCCATAGCATTTACGTTATAGTCCTTAGCTTCTTATGGTTTAGATGGATGTGTAGGAAAGCAACCTAAAAATCGATGTAAACCCCGACCTAATCATATCTTAGCCGTGATATAAAAATAATAAGTTGCTAATTGCCCATCGTGAACGTACCATGTCGCAGAAAGAAAAAAGGAAACTCCATCACTACAATATTTATAACGACGTCCCACTCACAACATATATTAGAGAAATAGTTAAACTTTCTTTTCGCAAAGATAATGATATCAAATTTCTCTTATTTGCTTGCTACTTGCCACCATTGCGCTGCTATACTGCCTTTCCATTCCTGGGATAAACATCATTAATTACAAATAAATTACATTTCAGTGAAAATTGAATTATTTCGTATTTTTCGGCAAAATTAGCAAACATTTAATTAAAACTATCCGTCTCTCTAACTCTTTTTCGGTACAATGCTGACAATAAGAGCGCTTACCATCAGCACGACAAATTTTATCAATAAATAATTATATTTTGTAAAAAGGATAAAATTGTTTACCCGCAGTAAGAAAAGAAGAAGAATATAATTACTGTGTGCATGTAGTGTAGGGACAAGGGATGGGAAAAGTGTTTCATTAAAACGAAAGCTGCTTATAATTAAATGATAAAAACTAATCTCAATTTTTAATATAGCAGAGCAACACAACAACACTTAACCGTAGCAGCCGTCAACGCCCGACAACGAGGGCGATGGGTAATCCTTTTTTTTTCACGTCATAGCAGTTAACGAAAAAAATTATTCTTTAGAGTTTCTAATAACAGTTTAGTTAAAACTTTGGTTTATTGCCATATGACGAAGCAAAGATCTCTCAAGAGTTAGTGAAACCAACGAATCATCCGTATTCACCTTCATCGACTGAAATATTAAATAAATAAATATTCGAAACTGTTCATCGATTTATTGTCCATACGGGCAAGTGACTCCTAACGCCGGTAAAAATTGAAAATTTTATTTAAGAATTTCAGTAAGGAAATCTCTTATGATAATTAGTGGATTTTCGCAATGGGAAACATCGCTCACCATAACCGCTGTTTGGATAGATTACAGAGGACGTGAGATTTAGAAGACTCTCACAGTTCATAGGCTTTTCGTATCACCGATGTCAGTCTTTGCCTATCACAACACTAATGGGATGACATAAAGGTGCAAGACGACTATTGATGGACCCCATTGATTTTTAAATTGTGCCGACCACCAAACGAAATGTTCCAAAATTTTAGAAAAGTCCGACCTTTTAGACAATTAGTCGTAGTTGTTTCACAGACAAAGGTGAAATTATATTCCAATTTGTAACCACTATTTTCAATGAGTAAATCCAAACGAATATTTACTTTAGGGGAGTATCTTCTAATTGACACTAACACTACTCAATCCTCACGACGAAAACCGTGTCACTTCAACCTGTACCAAACATGGTCCCTTTAGCGCCGCACACGATTCCTGAGCAACACTTCACCAATGATAAAAAAATCGGAAAAAAAATCGACAAAGGGGTTTGGTTCAAAAGACGAGCGATACGTATATATGTATGTACGGAAACATATATATTGCCAGAGACCACTTTTTTAATAATGAGAGAAATCTGGAGTCTCGGCCCTCGTTGTCGAACTAATATGGACATATGGAAAACCGCAAACTGACTTCTGTTCCGTTCTGCTCTCTGCTTATTCTTACTTCTTTATTTAGCGGGAAGCTGTAAGAAATGTTTAATCAATTACTAACTAATTTTAGAATTCTATGGAATTTCTTCAATAAGATTTTCACTTATTATGCCCTGCATCACTTATATTACAGGGTAAATAAAATTCTTGGCGGTGTAAACAACATCAAGAAGAACTTGAGATAGACTCACTTTTTATTATCTGACCTTGTCTGTCCGTCTGACTTCTGTCCATTTGTTATTTTGTTCAATCTACAGAACGCAATTTTTGGGATATTTTGATGATATTTAGTAAGCCGATGTGTTTTGTTTCAGGGACGAACGCTATTAAAAATAATTCAGATCGGATCACTTTTTTGACAACATAAGGCATTATGGATGCCTATATTAAGTGAAGCGGTGCATGGTTATGTACGTGAAATTGGTAGAATATTTCACACTGAAAGCACATAAATCTGTGTTCACATACATATGCAGTATGTGAAAGGCATGTATTTAACGAATTTGTAAAGTTTGACTTAACGCTATGGCAAGAATTACACCGATTTGAAAAAGTGTATGGTGCAGGTGCACGTTAAGCGGACTTATTTGCATGCTTAAGTGTCTATTGGATTTTTAAGCACTTGTATATACAATTTTGGAATTACAGCAGCCGTCGTAATGTATAGCTTCTATTAAAAATTGTTCAATAATTAAATTTTTCGTAACAAAATCTTCTACTTCTCACCTAAGAGCCGCAACACCAATGACTTGGTAAACACAACACAAATAATGGATTTTTCATTAATTTCCAAGCAGAGATATTTTCTTACACTGCTCCGGCTTCAAATTATATATAAAGCTTCTCTGCACCTCTTCTGTTGGCAATTTTTAAAATCTATTTTTTTTTTTTTTTTTTTTTTTGTATAGCCAAAGCAAAAACCAGCCCTTTACCTATGTAACCTTAACTAACATTACAGTGCAAAGAGCAAAAATGAGTAGTTAGGAGGAGGACGAATGGGATAAAGATGACTGACAGTGTTCCACAAAATTCTAGACAGCAAAAGGTGTCACTTTTTCGGGTATGTATGTGTGTGTGTATGTTTGTGTGTATGTTTGTGTGTGTACACTTCCCCTTCCTTTTTCCTTTTGTAGTGCCAGTTAAGGTAACAAAGTACTGGTGGCAGTGCTTCTGAAGAGAAAGCTACGTATAGTTAATCTTTCTACTCTAAAATATAATTACAGTTTTTATTTTTTTTTTAATTTTCAATTTAACAAGAAATCCTTATACTGTTATAGAATTTGCTGAATTTTCCCTTTTATATAAAAACTATTTACATTGTTTAGTTTGGTACATATTTTCGTTGAAGGCTGTTTGAGTAAAGGTTTAAAATATCGAGAAACTGTTTTCCTCTCTCGTATGTAACATTAAACAATTTGAAAGACAACAGTAGTGGGTGACACCTTATCACTCTTAAGTCTTTCCTTCTTAGTGTCTACAATGTGTTTACTTAAACATATAACATTTTTGTTGTGGTTGTGTTACTGTTATATCCAAACAAAATTTGCTTTTACTCTGACCATCGTTTCGTGTTGTGAGGTAAACAATTTTCTATGCTTTTAATAGCTGTTTACCTTTAGTTTCTCTAAGAATAGTTTTTGGCTATTATTTATTTTTTTAAGTAATTTTAACTATTCCCGTAAACGGACACACATGTGTTTCATATTTAGCATCCTCGACCGTTCATCTCGTCTTCGTCCTTCCCTTCCCTTTACGTTATTTGTCATTTGTTTTATTGTGATAATCATTTGTTTGGCAAAAAACTGAAATATTTTAGTAATCATAAGAGCCCCCGGTAGCAGCAACCACTTTGGTTAGGCTGCTGATAGCTTTTTGCTTCTGTTGCTAGTCTTTTGTGTAACTTGATTCATGAAAAATTTTTTGAAATTATGTGGTTTTTGGTCAATCTTTAGACTCTAAATGTAATTTGAAAAGAAGTCATTGATGTGTCATTTTTCTCTAACATCATTTATTCTGCTTTAATTTTATTAAGTTATCCAAAAGGTAATGAAGCTTTCACGAGTCACATGTGCTGGATCTTTCCGTTAATCTTCTATTGGATTCTCAGCTTCGCAGTTATAAGCTAAATGTTGTCTCTGGTCAAAAACTTGTAAAGCCGAGCTATCACTTATGGACGTGACTTTCATCCAGACAGTATTTCGAGGACAACAGATCAAATATTATTTTCAGAGAAGAGGTCCAAGCTAAATAATGAATGCATGAACACCTTCCCAGCCTACTTTTGCTCTAGCTTATCAAAGCTAATCTTCTGATATTAAAATTTAAACTTAAAACGGCACAGTCCTAGGACATAATAATCTTACGAGGACAGCTTCAGATTACGCAGTGGATGTACACTAAAAATCTCCAATCAAATTTTGGCTGTGATACATAACCATTTCCCCTGGCTGTAAACCTAAGCTGGCTTCTGCAAAACAAATTAGGCCCTTCTTAAGATAAGCTTAGTACAGCAAAGCTCAAACACGATGCCGGGTTCGGGCTACTCAGAGGATGAATTAAAAGTGTCCAGCCAAATTGCTTTCTGGCTCGTAAAGGTTTACATTTGACAGTCTATTCTTGGCTGTAATCCGAGTCTGCAACAGACTTGAAGAGAAATCTTTTGAGAGTAATGTAGTAGAGTCCGGAGAGGCCCGCACAGTTTCAATAGCCACCAGCCGAGTGAGCAGCCGATTTACACTCTGGGCCATAAGTCAAAGATTGCCGGAGATCTTTCGCGCAAATAGCTTAGCATCATTCGGAGAGATATTATAGCTAACACATAATAATGTTTAGGCCATTGGTTTAATTGCAAAGACGTTTAGAGAATTACAAGTACGATGATCATCTTCTACATAAAATCAACTGCTACTTATATTTACATGCATCTGCTATACTCTTATTAGGTGTGTTACACATAATTTAATGCTTTAAAATGCTTTTTTGCCTAAATCTTATTCTTCGCAAATTTATTTAACTATCTCTTAACATGCACTCCTTATATGCCCCAAAAGCAGAACAAATTTTTAAAGGAAATCTTCAACGATAACCATAAAACAAAGCAGATGCTTTTTGCTTTTCTAATACTTTGCACTTTTGGAAAAATCTGATATTATAATTTACTTATGTTCAGTTTTTGCACTTTGCTCTTCACACAAACCTATTGAGATATATATGTGTTTTCTTTAAAATATTTTAAAAACAAAAAATCTGCCAAGTCATCGCAATTTGAGAATATAAGGTTAGATAAAAAAACAAAAACAAAAAAAAAAACAAAAAAAAGAAAACGTTAGCCGTCTTCTAACGATGGAGTATAGAAAAAAAATTATGACTTCTTTTACAGGCTGGTGTAATGTTATTGTGCTTTTGATGTTTGTGTTTGCCTCGGACCCAACTTAATATGCTAATAAGCTGTCATTAAGCAGAACAGATTTAACGGTATTCAACTGAAGGTAACGCGATGGATTCTTTAAGGGGGATTTTCGTAGTTTTTTTTTTTTCCTTTTGCGTGCTGCGAAGAAGAAAATCTTACTTCTCATGCTAAATACGCTGATGTGTTTTTGAAAAAAATTTTAAAATTTCTTAAAGGAATTTATTGTAATTTTTCGCTTTTAAGCAAACGTTTGTTTTAAAGTTTCTTACATTAATTGCTGTTACATTTTTATATGTTTTAGCAAAATTCTGTATTTTTAAATCGACTGAGAAAGCCTTGGCTTAAAAGATGACTAATAAGACAAAAATTAAATAGATTGAGAGAAGGAAAACGGACGATCCATATCTTTGCAGACCTTTTAAATAAGATTGGAACGCAAAGCCGAACCTTTGACCTGCTTTGTACCAGAGAGATTTATTCTAATATTTGCCAGAAAACATGAACACTGGCTTCTGACTCAGTCAAGAAAATTGGCGGAATAAGCTGACGTTCATTAGTCTTCCTGTTCCCTTGTTAGAATCTAAACACGGCGCACGCACTAACGAAAAGATTAACCATAAAATGACCAAAAGTCGCGTCTCTCTGTGCTTTAGTTATGCTAATAAATAAAATCAGCCTAAGTCTTACTCAGGTACTCTATATAACTTCGATTCTAACACCACCCTTCACCTCAAAAGGATTTTATTTTTTAAAGCAAATCATGGATAGCATAGTCGGTCGGTATTTATATTAAAGAATCGTAATAAATAAAATAATTATTGTATTAAACAGTTAAATTGTTTTCTTTCTCTAAGGCCCCGATATTGGCGCCGTGGATATCAGAAAACATTAAAGGTAACGAAAAAAGGTCATGATTTTTTTCAATAAAAGGAGATTCTTGAAGCTACATGGTTCACACACATTTCATAGACAATAAAAAAAAAGGTTCCTTTGAGAGATTAATTGGGCTTTGAAAACGTACAGATGTGATTAAAGCGGAGAATTGACGCACAGCATTCAGAATTGATCAACAGAAGAGTCAAAGAAGTCGTTAATGACTCGGTAAATATTAAGTCAGTTAGGCGGAAAACTTTGAATGTCTCTATTTCTTTGCATTATTGGTTAGTTCCCTTTTACCGTATAAAGCTGACGTGGAAAATAGCATGTGACTATCGTTCAGTCTAGTTTTGCGCCTAGAACTCCTAGATGCTGTGTTTTTATTTTCGAGAAGATCCTAGTTTTCAAAAAAAGATCATTTTCAATAAAATTTCACGAAGGAATGGGAAACCACTGTGGGCAGATGAAAGGATAGGCGGACAGGCGCCCGAGGTTAGCCCGAGCTGCAACTCTACAAGCATTTTTTCATATGCTTCAAGCGGCTTACGATTGATATTTTTGGGCGTATGTAAACACTCTTTCTTACTTCAATCAAGCAGGTGCATGTTCTACCTAAATTTTTCGTACGAAATATATGTGCATTTGTGCAGATGTGTATAACATATAGAAGAATGTAGGACAGGCACACACTTTATTATATCATAAATTATTGCAATAATCGTCTCGGAGAACCATTTTCTGCATCGATTTAAGTTTGTCTGTCTGTCCGTCTGTATGCCTTTTTGTATGTAAAGCTTGCAATTTTTTAAATATTTTGACAAAATTCTTTGCACTGGCATGTTTTGTCACAAGAACATTCAGATCGGACCCTTCCCCACATAACGACGTATTTGAAAATGAATGAAATGAGTATGAAAGCAAAACTTGAAATTTTTAATATGGTTCGTTTAAGTGTGGATCATCGGTGACCTTAAGAAAAGAGTTGTTATATTACAAGCGAAATTGATATATAAGTAAACTGTGTCTAGATGCCAACCATCATAAATTCGTCTGATAAAATCTGAACATTTAATGGAAATATATTCAGTTTTTATTGGTTGCTAAAAAAACCTTTTAACTTTTATCATTGTGAGTGTTTCTCACCCTAAATCAAACTATTTTATTAACTGATATTCAACTTTGGTGATAATTAAATTTCATTAGTGCGACTATTAACTGACATAAGATAACAATGAAGTTAATGAAGAAACAAGTGAAAAATCCCCAAACAACTTTAGATCGAATTTAAGGTACCCAACAAACATGTTCAGGGTCAGGAAAGGATCAGAAAATAATTTAATGGGGAAAAATAATTTAGATTCGTTGTTTATGGCTACATTATCTGTACTTATAGGTGGAAAGAACTTCACAATGATAAAATAAGGCATTCTTGAGACTGGACTTACGTCTGTCAATCATTTAAGTAAACAAATACACGGTTATCCGGATGAATATTGAACAAGTCAGAGGAATCGCGATTGACTCATTGACTTATTACGCATCGAGTTACTCAGATTTTATTAATTCTTCAAAGACGTTACTAATCTACTGATAAACTCATTTTATCTTTATTTTTTTTCTAGTGACTGTAATAAATATCGCATTATTTTAATTTTTTTTCTTTTGCAAATTAAGTAACAAATAAAGATATAAACAGAGAACGACAAAGGAAATCTAGAGAACAATGACAAACATTTAAATTACAAGCAAATTAGAAAATCAAAAAGTAACTCAACGACAAACGATATTAACGTTGAAACGAAACTTGAAATCAGAAGAAAAGAAAGAAAAGAATGTTTAGCGACCCTTGTATACGAGGCGAAAAGTAACTAAAGCGTTAATTGAAACATTAAACAACATTTTATTGCTTAATTTACATGGAAATTAACTAAAATACAAGGGAAACACAAAACACAAATGAACAACGGCAGATAGATAGATAGATAGGTGGATAGATGGATAGACAGACAGATGTAGATGCGCAAAGAGACCAAAGTCCAAAGTACGAAACAATCATAAATTTGTTGTGACGTATGTTTTGTAGGAATTTTCACACCAGTTTATTACAACATCAGCAGCAACAACAATAACAATGATGTCAAAATCACTGACTAAGCAAATGTCTGTAACACAACAATAGCAACAACAATCGGGAAAAAGGTTGAAAAAGTCCAAAAATTTGCTTGGCAACCAAACTCTCTCCATTCACGTTACGATAACTACTCGAAGTATCCCTTGTAGTGAGAGCCTTCAAGAATAATAAGAAACTTCTTCGTTTGCCTTCTTTAATACCCAATTTCACACCCAGCGAAGGGTAGTCTTCAGCTAGCAAAACTAAGAGTTTGTATGCGTGTAAAGTACTTTTAATTTCTTGCAGTTTTTCCTTATTTTCTTATAAACATTTTGTTTCTTTCTTTCCTTTCTTTTCGCTTTAATATAGTTGCAGATATTGTTATAGGTTTTTTAAGGCCACACAATCAAACCAGCTGACTTGTCTGTCAATGTTGTGTTATATGGCTTTTAAAACATTTTTGTCTGCTCTTTTTCACATATACATATATATATAAATATTTTTTATATATATATACAAATTTTTTTTTTTTTTTTTTCGTCTATCTCTTTGTAGCATTTTTTACTTTTCATTTTTTATTTAGCCTCTAATGCCGTTGAGGCTCATTAGATTTGCAAAATGTTTTGACACTGTTCAGGCATTTTGACGTTAATGTTATTGCATTAATGTTTTTGTATTTGCTTGCTTCGCTTACGCTGCCGTATATCAGCGGTCATGCTTAACGCTTTCTTCACTGGAATTTTATTTTTTATTATGGAAAATGTACAATTGGATTAATGCACCATCAATGCCATAAAAACCTAAAGTGATTATTTTTATTACATTTTAAGGGCATTTTATTCAAAAACAAGAATGGTGCCAAAGGCAACAACAACAACAAAAACAACAAAAGAAGTAAAACGAAATAATATTTTTATTTGTTAGTCTCTGGCCTTACGATGACCTTAATGAAAATTAATGCGATAATTTCATACAACATTAATAAAAAAATATGAGTTGAAGTGTTGGAGACATGTAAGTAAGTGTTAGTAATCGTATACCTCTGGAATCTATATTTAAAATAATTATTAACTCAACTAACTTTACTGCACGAATAACTCATTGCATGGATATTACATCCGCGACTTCTGATAATTAAAGACGTGACACGGGAATAATAGGGGGCAGCATAACATATTTGTGATTTTGAATTGTATTCGCTGACCAGGTCAGCGAGTTAAGCCGAAGTTTCACGCACCGTTAACTGTTGCAAGAGTAAATAAATCGAATCAGAAAGTTGCATATGATAAGCAAACAATAGAAACAAGAAAAGAAGCCCTTGAAATCCTTTAAATCGCTTTTAATTTTAAGACGAAGTAAAGCACCGTAATATTCTCATGAAATCAAATCGCATTTTTTGACTTCAATGACCTCTTATACAGCCAAAAATTGTACAAAACCATAACTCTTGCTATAGGAATAGATTCAATTGAGTCTACATAGCACCTATATGAAGGAGACCACACAATAGAAGCCTACTCAAGTATAGGCCTAACCAAACACGTATACAGCCTTTTGGTAATATACGGATCATCTAGCTCTTTGGACCACCTCTTGATGAAGCCAAGAGCGGACCTAGCTTTGCTTATCGAGAACTCAACGTGCAAATTGAAACGTAGCCTACGATCAAAGAGGACGCCTAGGTCTGTGAACGACTCAACGTCCTCCAGCTTGTGCGAATCAATAAATAATAATAAAGTATTAAAAATTAACCCTTTTTCTCAGAAATCTCATATAGAGCGTGTACCAAGAAATAGAACCATAATCGACTTAATTTTAATGCCAAATTACTTTTACGGAGAAATTTTAATTATAAAACATTAATAATTAAGTCTGTTTGGCATGTAAAAGTTTACATTTCCTGAGAATCCTTGAATGCTGTGGCATGCAAACAACAGACCTACGTGGTTCAAATTCGATTAGTTAGATTTCTTTGTTAATTTGCCAATTTTATGAACCAATCTTCATCGTGAGATATTGAGAATTATGCATATTTTACAATGTGAAGAATCAGGGTCTGTGGAAAAAGTTACAAGAGAGTGGGTTCAAAATATCGCCCCAGCCGAGCCAGATTTTAATACCAATTTAAAATGTTAAACTACCATTATTCGGTAAATTTTGTCGAAAAATTTTCAAAATCGCAATAGTCGAAAAAGTGGACCGATTCGAACCATTTTTACTAAGCTTTTTTGTTTATCGTGTCAATGCACCTCAACGTGGCAAATTTCATCAAAACGTCATTACGATCTGCAGGTTAAAGACAAAAATACATGGACAGATAAAAACGGGGCCGACGGACATACAAACTTAGATCAGCTTCTTAGTCAATTCGTGCAACAATGTGTAGTTCTATCTAAGCCTGGGTGTTACATACTACCGCACAAACTTAATGTGCTCTGCACTAGTAGTGGGGTAGGGAATAAATATGGACGACGACTAACTGCTTGGCATTCATTTTCGGTTTGTTTGTTTTTTTAACTTCTTCTTCATTGATGTTATCTTTTACAAATCACATCTTCTTCTAACAGTAAACGGAATTCATAACCGCTCCGGTCCTTGTTCCGTATTAGCCACAAAAAATCTTAGATGTGCAACAGATTTCAGTCTAAAAATTAGTTTCCACTAGATTTCCAAGTTGTTTTGTTTTGTATTTGCATTTCCACTTCTACGATTCGTTCTTTGGCCATTGAGTTAAGCAAACATGTTGTATAGTTTTTCAAATATCATATAAAATTAATCTAAACAATTAAATATGCTTGAATGAATTTAATTGATGACTAATTGAAAAACAAATGTACGTTGTTGCAGTGTATGGGCAAATAACATTATGCGTAGAACAAAACAAAAACAACGACGACAGCGACAACAAAGTCAGCATAAATTTTTATATAAAAGAAAACTAAGCCACAATAAATTTATTCGTAACCAAAATAATTGCTACACGTTAGGTAAAAACAAAAGCGACAACAACGACAGCAACGCTAAACAATTAATAATTAACAAATGCTCTTAATTAAAACTAAGCACAAGTCAATGCAAAATATACCGCGCACACGATACGGTATTTGTTAATGCACAGCTACACCCACCAACGAATTAAATATAAAATAAATTTTCTAATAAAAAATCTCTCGTTTAAATCAACCATAAATTTTATATAAAAATTATATAAACAACGCGTGAAATTAAAGTAGCAAAATAGTAGTTTACTGTTTATATACGTTTAACACCCTCCCACATATTTAGATGGTGTCTGTGCATATAGACTAGCCTAGCCTAGCCTAGCCTAACCGAACAAAAAACAATGCTTTTCATTTATATCGGTTTCGTATCGCGCTTAAAATGCCCTCAGCAGCAGTTGATTAAATCCATTGGCTGCTAAATGCAACAATTTGCTGCAAATAAATGCTGCAACATTTTCTTTAAACGCTAACATATCTAATGCTACATTTCACCCACTGCCCGTCAGCTGTAACCGAATTGAGACTTAAATAACTATGATTATGTGTAGTAGCAGAGATTTCTTTTGCTGCTTAAAACTTAAAGAATTTTGATATAAAAATAATCTTTAGATTATTTGTGTAACTGATATAAAAGTTTTTATAATTAGCAAGCGTAACTTATCGTATCGATTCCACTCTTTTTAAAATTACATAAAAACTCTGTTTTTCTCCTCTTTAGACTCTATCTCTTAGGACAAACATACTCCAGCTAAACAAATGCGTAAGACTTGAAGTGTAGTTCGCACTAGTTTCCCAATAAGCTCCTATTCTGGATTGTTAAATGTTTACGAAACGAATGCGTAGAAATCATGTTGTTTATGCCGAATTGCTTAGTGCTGTCCAAAGATTATGTAGTAGTACGTACGAAGTAGGAATAGGTTAATAGCCCTCTATTGTTTATTAGATGAAGTTGATGCATATAAATGTTAGTCACTTATTCCACACAATAAATATGTAACGCTGATGGAATATGATGGAATATAACACATGCAGTACGGGGAAGCATATAAAATAGTATAACATAGAATACTGTGCTACTGCGTCGAAGAAGTAACTCCAAGAAGTCTTTTTTAGATCTATTTATTATCCAAAATCCATTCCATAACCTTCGAAGCAATCCTCGAAGCCAAATAATATTCCTGATTAATGGTTTGACTGGTGAAAGGAATCCATAGGATACAACACCACGATAATTAGCAAAAACTCTTACCTTGATTTTTAAGCGACTATAACACATGCAGTATAGGGAAGCATATAGAATAGTATAACATAGAATACTATAGCACAATATGCAACTGTGTCGAAAAAGTAACTCCAAGAAGTCTTTTTTAGATCTATGTATTATCCAAAATCCATTCGATAACCTTCGAAGCAATTCTCAAAGCCAAATAATATTCCTGGTTAATGGTTTGACTAGTGAAAGCAATCCACAGGGTACAACACCACGATAATTAGCAAAAACAGTTAACATCACCTTGATTTTTAAGCGACTTGGGTGCGGTTTTCCCGGTCTTGGTTGACCTTTTGCACGTTATTCGCACTTTATTTATCTGTTCTGTACTGAGTCACATGCAGTAGATCCAAGTCTAATTTCCCATGATAATCCGTTCTATGCGTTCGTATATTCAGAAACCATTATTTCGCAAACAGTAAAAATCGGAACAAATACTCCTTGCACCGCACAAAGCCAAGCCCAGCTTAAACACTAATGACGTTTCCAATGTGAAATTTGGCGCAGATGTCTTTCACAGTGCTATCAATTTAGGAAATAATATTGCCCCGCCATTTTAACTTGATTACTGTATTAACATATCACTCAATAAATTTTTAGGATGATATACAAAATATCGCCAGTAATACGATGTTTTAAACGAAATCTCCCATGACATTACTACCATTACTTTATAAGGTACAGTTTATCTTATCCTACGAACATATTCAGTTAGTATAGGACGCAATATTAGAGAGAGACTAAAACAAGCTAAATGTATGTGGCAGACCGACCTATTTTCCCTACCTTTTGATGTTCAATATAAAAAACAGTCGTAGAAAAGGCCTAAAACCATTCCTTGAATCAAAACGAATCAGTGCGCTAAATGTCGACAAATGAAATACTTAGAGGAATCGAATAAAGGTATTAGCGTTCAACGGCGAGTTTACCCCAAATCGTTCTGAATACTGCGTACATTCTCGCAAGCTTTGTCCAGCTAAATTCAAATTTTTAAGAAAACTTAAAAGAACATCTTTACACTGTCCGGAAAGATTAGAACGCTTAAAACAATGCTTTCTTCTTATATTACTATTGCTATCAATTGCCAAAAACTTTCCTTAACTCAAAAAAGATGAACTCTCATCACGGCATATAATCCGCAGAAGCAAATAAGATTTTACTCTAATGCATAATAACGTAAATCAAGTGTTGCTCTCTAATACAGCAGGATGGATGTACAACATATCACGATCTGATTATATTAAGCTTTATAGGCAATCATCATCGTATCTTTGCAATTCATTAAATCTTTGAAATTTCTTTTAAAATATTTTATAGTCCAAGATAAACTTTTCTTTCCGATAGAATATTAACATTTCGTATGAGCGTAAATGAATGCATATAAGCACTCGAGATCAAAGCGATTGGTCATAAATCGCATATGCAAACACTTAACGCAACGAAATGTAAAGTAAAGAAAAGAAAGAGATAAACAAACATATTTTGATGATAAATAAAATTTATCTGCTGCCAGCCACCCCACCACCCCACCACCCAATCTTCATATATAATTTCGATATTAATAATGAAAATTTAAAATGGCAATAAACGACGATAGAATCCTTAAAATATTAACGTAAGAAAAAAAAGAAAAAAGCGAATATTCAATTACAGCCGAGAAAAATCATAAAATAAATTCCCTTTTTCTATAGAAAACGTAACTAATGAGAGCGAGAGAATATGAAAAGATATTACGGGTATGACGTGTGATAGATAAAAACCCATTTAGATTAAAAAAAAAAAAAAACATATATATATATATATATATATAAAATCAAAGAAAATAAATAAAAGAAAGAAGTCATTCTGAATTATCTCTCATATATAATAAGCACATGTGTGCTTCTATCTTCAATAAAGGGAAATCGTTAAGAACGGTCGATGATGTTAGAG
>KK503135.1:24410-40556 GCA_000688735.1 Glossina austeni | reverse complement strand
CTGTGTGCATTTCCTGGCTTTTAAACCGTCTCTTGCTATCGCGGATATAAACTGATTTCGCATTAATAAAAGCAGAAGTTTATCGAAATTTATTACGTTAAAATATTTCACATGAAAGGAGGCATACAATCAGTGCATAATTTACGAAATTTTTGCGCAAGACGTCTCCTCATCTTAGCTTGCGTTTATTGGGAAAAGTAGACAATAAACGCTTGAAAGCTTTATAAGCTCGAAAGTGCGGTTTGTTCAAAAGCATTATTTGTTACTCTTCTTTGCTCACACACAAGAAAAGCATACACATCTGTAGATGCATACTCAGATGTGCAAGTGAAGAATATTAGCGTGGATCTAATAGTCTCGTAGTGAAAAACAAATTGCATTTATTAGCGTTAACTTATGCCAGAATGTGATAAAAATTCCAGACAAACGTTGTTTAATTTTTTTATTCATTTTTATTTTTCGCGGAACAAAAAAAAACCTTTTCCGTTATCATCTCAATAAAAATGTGCCTTACGATAACAAAACACATTTAAAATGCTCCGATGTATACTCGAAAATAATACATAAGTCAGTTGTGGTGGCGTTTCGTGCTTAGGGTGGATGGAAACATATTAACGTATTTTGTCATGCACGCATCGGATAAGAAAGTACACATATTTCGCATGAGCCCGAAATTATGGGCCGACGTAGCCACGTTCTTTCTACTCTTGAGATGCTCTTAGTGGGAAAAGTTGCGACAAAAAGTTGAACATTTCCGTACGTATCTTAATCGATTTCGACAGACTAGCTCAGAACACAAATCTCGATTCGAACATATTTTCACACCGGTCTTTTCTAAACTTGCGCGACACATATTCTGCTAGTCCTGAAGAGAGGATTAAGTTACTTTCAACTTTGTTCACTATGCTTTGTTTGTTGGCCTTGTACGATCCATTGACCGTTCACCGTTTCCTTCAGTGATATTTTGAAAATTCCAAAAAAGAGAAAAGAATTATTTCCGAAGTTAATAAAGAGTTTTTCTCTAAATTAATACCAAATACAGGAAACTTTAGATACTTTTTTAGATATTTTCTATCTCAATTACCAAGTATGCCACAAATTTTTATACATGCCACTGAAAATATAGACTCTTACCTGTTTGCAACGCCGAGAGGTCCGCATGAGAACAGCCATAGAGTGCACACATAAATTAATCAACATAATGTTCAGAGCTGGCTCAGTCTTGTTCGCCTTTCTACGTGAGAATTTTTCATGGGTTGAATGCTCTTAGGTGCGCAAAACTTTGGAATGTTGATGTTGACAAATAAAATTTGGAAATGACCTTGGACAGTTATTTGTGTAAGAATGTTTCATTTATTAAATAATTAAAATAAATTGGAGTTGCTATAAAAAGAAGAAGAAGAAGATTTTATGGCAAAGTCCTTCAAAGCGTGCAAAGAACAACGATGCAAAAATTATAGGGCAGTGCCGACCATGGAGTCGGGGACAAGATATCAATTATTGCGACCTAAATATAGCAGAGTTAACTTTTTTTGTAAAAAATTGAGTTGTGTGGAAAAAGACTATCTTCAAAATCTAGTTCAGAGCGCCTGGGGTTTGAAACAAGCCTGCTTTGAACCATATAACGAACTAAATTATTTGCTACATCATTAGGGGTCTTTGAGGCCCATGGAAAAAGAAATAATATCCCATAAAGTGAAAAAATCATTCATGTCAGATGTGCTCTCAGCATAGGTTGCACTGTAGGTGCGTCCTTTGAACCATTTGGATCGTTTTGAATACCAACCTGCGTGCAAGAACCTGCAATGGTTCGGTCAAATTTGAAGCCGCGAGTTTCATTCGTGCGGCCAGGACAATGTTTACCACACGTCGAGAAAGACAGACGAACATTTTTGAACAGATTTACAATTTCCTACTACATATAAATAATTTATAGGGCTTCTGAAGCTTCTTTCTAAGCGTTGTACGCGTTTTGACAAAACGAATATATCTCGCGTTTTGGTGGCTGGTGGCTATAAAAATATATATATTTGCTTGTGAATATGAATTCCAATACATTTAAACTGTAAATGCATGAAGAAATAAAAAACTATGGTAACTATGAAATGCATTTAGATTCTGATTGCAAAATATTAAGGACTATACGTTCGATTTAATGGGGACTATGACGTTGCAGACATAAAAACAGTAGAAATCATCACTTGGCCGTGTTTTTGAGAGATTATCATCTGCTCGTGTTTATATAAATCATAAATTGGTTTTATTACAGTTCCAGTATAGGAAAAAAGTTACAAATTCCTGTTATTGTATCCCGCATCACCGCAGGATGAGAGGTATACTCATTTTGTCTAAACCTTTATAACGCCCAGAAGGTAACGTCAGAGATTTATTTATTCTTGATCACAATCAAATTCAAAAGCGATTTAAGTATTTCCGGCCGTAAGTCAGTGTGTCTGTCCGTCTGTGTAATGTCTGTTGTAAACATTCTCCTGGCCGCAAAAATGAAACTACCGACTTCAAATTTGGCACGAACATTGGAAGTTCTCGCGCTCAGGTTGGTATTGAAAATGGGCCGAAACACTACGTAAACCGAGAACATCTCAAAAAAAAAAAAAATTGGATTTTTGCTATAGAGGAAAAATCTACAAAAATTTTAACGCGTGCTTTACAGGAGATGCTGTAGAACTTGTAGAAAAATAAGAAAAATTGACCACGCCTACGCAACATTATCAGCATCAAAGCATCAAAATTTTATTTTTTTTTCAATACCCTTATAAGCGGAAGCAAGAATCTTCAAAACCCCCATAAAGTGGGCAAATTCTTGGCCAATTTCAAATCTTGTATGCACGTAAACTGCCTGTTCGTCTGTCCATCGGTCTGTTTGAGCAACTTTGTAGGATATGTGGTAAACATTCTCCCTTTAGCGAAAGTGAGGATGTCGTCTACAAATTTTCAAAAGAGCTTTGAAATGACTTAAGCTTTTCAAGACACAGACAAAGACACGTCTACAATGGCCATACACTTGTGCGGCAAAAACTTTTTTTTTGAAAACAGAAAAAATCAGTCGCACAAACTCCATATTATAAAGGATGAAAATGTAGTTCTTTTACTTATTTGGCATTTTTTAGGGTAACGGTGATGGGTATAAAAGATTCGGTCATGACCGAAAATAATTTTCTCACTTGTTTTATATTTACAATATGTACGTTAAGTGCAGGTCAGCGTCCTCGACATTTTGTCGTTATGCTCAGTCATAAAATTTTTATATATGCCTTTTATTGCCACACATTATATGCAGAGTTTAATACGAAGTTCTTTACTAAATGTTAATATACAAGACAAGATATGTTATGTTAATATTTCTTCGAAAAGTTGTTTCAGTACCATGTTCGGTGTGTGAATGGCTTTTTATATGAGTCCTTATTTGAATAGACTAAAAGGTTGAAAATAAATTTTATCCCAGTCACTTTTCTGTGGCTATGCATACCAACTCGGAGTTTTCTCTGTGACCCATACGAACTCCATTTACTCGGTCATTGCATTGTCAATTTTTGATTTTATCTTTGCAATAAAGCAAATCTGCACAAGCAATGTATTTACCTTTGAAAAAAACTTGCTTGCAGGCAAAAAAAATTTAAAATTTAAATATATTATATTCCGTATGTATGCATTCATTATTTATGACGCCATCGAATTGATGACAATGGACAAATATTGTAACAGAGCAATCATTTCAATCGTTTATCCATATGTTCTACAGCTCATGTTTTTCATTTTTATGAAAATATAGTTCATATCTCTTATACAATCTGGATTAATTTATTCATAGTCTCATGCAAGGGTAGAGACTGATTTGAATATTTATTAATTCTTATATCTTGTAAGCACGAAAATGTGTCACTTTTTTCATGAACCTATTTATGTACGACTAATCAATATATTGGAATAAGCACATGTTTGCATGTTTGTTATGATACTTGAATTTTTTTCTTTCAAATCTTCTTCTTCCTTATTCCTATCCTATTCTTTTTCTCGTGGCTCTTTGGATGCCTCATTAGCGTATTACAATTTTCAGTTGGTAGACTCCATGATATCTTTGCCAAAAAATGCCTTTTTTCGATAATTCGTCAAAAAATGTTTAAAGAAACTCCTTAAAGTCAATCAATCAAGAGCTCGTATGTGTTTCATTAGAAAAAATTATTATTATGAGCCTACAGCGGAAATATGAAGTCAATCGTCCAATTGATAGGACCAGCTTCAGAAAAGTTCGACTAAAGCTTTGAGAAGAACTGATGAAAGCTACAAATGTTAAAAAATGATTGTACGTGAAACATATGGAGAGCTCCTAGGAAAACAATAATCAATTTTCGATAACGAGAGAATTGCCTCTCACGCATTATGAAAAACAATTCCTGAAAATCCAGTGCATTCATGACATTATACACCAAATAGACATATAGTCAGTTGCGATCGCTTGGCATGAATGAATTCAAAATTAATGTTATTCACTTCAAAGTTGTAACAAGTATTTATTTTTATTCTTCTTCTGTTAGCTTGGATTGCTTGTCAACGATAACAATTAAATTTTTATTTGAATTTTCATAATTTTATAATACGACCGACCACGCGGGCACTTTTACTATGACTTCACGGCTCGTTATAAGTAATCGAAAACAAATTGAAAACTATGTTCTCACGCTGTGACTTATGGCGTTTGCAAGTTTCAGCATTCAGTTCACTTATTGCAGCCGTATTCTCAGCAATATCACAGGGTCGTCGTTAACTAAATGTTTCTCTTAAATATCCATCAAACCGGATTCGTTAACTCTTGGGAGTTATTAGTATTTAGTCCAATGTTTTTTTCATTATTCAAACTCTGATATTATAACCGACTTTTGCGTTTCTTTTATCAATGAGAGTAACAAAGCTGTTAATTCAAGCCTTTTGACAGCTTGTTCTTCCATTCGTATTATTGGTACGGGCAATGATTCATATTCCACCAAATCCGCAATAGGACTTTCTGGGTATGAATATTCGGATTTTCAACAGGTGTGGATGGTTTGCCTGGATCGACCCGCGATTTTCTACGTACGGGATTCTCTTCTATCGTTCTTTAATAAATTGATAAAGTCAAGAAATATGAGCAGATCTCAATTCTATGATTTATGTTCTCTTCGGGTAATTTTTTTGCAGAACACACATGGCAGTTGAAACTTCATTATTCCAGTTACTAATCTCCTTTACGTAGACATGTACCTTTAGTTTGTCCTTAATGTATGTAGTTTTGTATCTCTTTGCAGTAAAACTAAAATTCTCTCATCAGTCCCACCATTTAGCTTCACATACTCTGCCAAATTATTTTCTCAATAAATTTGCTTCAAAAGAAGCGCTTTTTAAGAACTTGTATTGATCATTAAAAGAATACGAAGAGACGCGAGAACGTATTTAAGCTTTTAAGTTCGAATGCGTTTGATCAACAAACAGAAAAATCAAATCATGTTAATTGATTACATTACGTTGCTGGTGTTGTTGGAAGCCTTCTAAAGTTTGTTAATATCAACCGAAATATTTTTCTGCTGCCTATGCATTAACACCTACGCCTCAGTCAATCGGATTCGTTTCAATTTTATGTTTTTATTTATATCGAATTTTTCCATCATTCACTCTTGTAAACTTAGTCGTCCATCGCATGAACTACACATTCGTAGATATACTTGATTCATTTGTGCTGAATGCCGTGAGCATAGATATAGTGAGGTTATGCTTCATGCCCTCCTCGTTTAGTTGTAAGGCCACCATAGGCATTTTTGTGTCTCTTACAAACTGGACGGTACAGAGAAATAATCGATATCTCATCATTGCTCTTTAGCGGAAATCTCTGAGGTAAAATAAAACACTTTGCTAGCGATAATGTTGAATAGTGCTTACGTAACCCGCATTCGGGATCTATAGAGATATTTCATCACTTCAAATCCTAGTAGTGTAGACTCTAGTTTATTTAATTCGTATCTGCAAATTTTGGGATGTTTTTACTTTGTAATGCAGAAGTTATCCCTCGAATTAACGAACTAAGCCATAAAATTTGGTTTGTAATCTCGCGAATTTGTCTGTTCTGTCGGCAGTGTTACTTGCTCGGGCAAACCTTGCTGTACGAGATATATTTGGTTTACACATGAAGTGTATTTCAATGAAAAAACTCAAACACTATCGGTCTACGTTACGGAAATCATAAAACAATAATTTCTTGGCATACATTCCTGACTCTTCGAATTTCTTAAGCTGATTACTGGACTTGCTTGGATTATGTTTTTTCTAAAAAAGTCTCTCGGCACAGTCGACTTATTTGGCATTCATTTACTTCTTTATTTTTGCAAAATTTTTACGGCCGACTTTGGCCGTCTTTATCGCTGTCCACATTGCTTAAGTGGTAGGACCATATTTTTTTTCGGATGGAAGGAAAGTTAGCAGGATAACAACATTCGGGGGAAGTTATTTGGCGGTAATTAGGTATTAAAAGAAGAAATTGAGAAACAGAGCCATTCTCACGAGCAGGTTTTATTTGAAGCGGCTCTGCGGCGGTTCGCAGTATAACTGGTCCAAATTGAATTGAAAAAGTGCGGAAAAAGAAAAATTATGAAAAATCTAGAGAATTACTTAGCAATTTTTTTAAAAAATTTTGATTTTTGTGTGATTGAAAAATGTTTGTGTAAAAAGGTTTACTTTTCGACGGAAAAAATGGCACTTTTTTGTTAATGAAAGCTGTTTAGATTAACTTATCGAAAATCCACTTCGTGCTGTGCTAGAATATTTTTTTTTAAGCATTTTGTGAAAATTTCAAAGGAAAAACTAAAAATTATTTGAGTCATGTTGCGCTTGAAATTGTGAAATTGTGCTTGAAAATAAGTGTACCGTAGAAGTTCGTTTTTATCACAATAAGTCCCAGCACTATGAAAATGCTCTTCATGTTTAAATATTCTTTTCGATTTCCTTTCCAAGATGATGTTTTTTTTCGTGCATCTGTCAAAAACAGAATCACACAACTTACCCTTTATGTGTTGTGAAGTGATGGGAAAAATAGGAAGAAAACTTATAACTCTATAGTCGAATTCATAATCAGCTCCAAAAAACATCGCCACAAACTTCTTAAACTCAATTCTTGCTAGAGCTAGCATTGAGAACTTCGGAATCGCTCTCAGCCTCATTTTTGTTTCGTTGAGAATGCTCTTCGATAACATAAACATTTTCTAAAGACATTCGTTAGTGTATTAGAGGAGCGAGAAAACAATAAACCTTAGGGAGCAACTTCCCAGCTGAGGTACATTTGACACAAGCATTCTTGTCGCAACGCTTGGGAAAGAGCTCGAAATTTTCAATGAACAAATTTTTTTGCAAGTAATGAAATTTTCCCGACATTGTTTAGAAAGTTCAAAGCACCTATCAACCCAATAAGGAGAATTTTTTTTTAAAGAAATTTCTAGTGGCGTTACCTGTTAAATGATACCGATACACGAGCTTGGCGGAAGTCCCTACACTTATCTGCGCCAATTTGCTTCTCCCTATAGGTTTGTACCTAAAGCGTAAAACTTCTCTTCTTGTATATCTGTCCGCATCAAATCACTGTTTGGTAGGTATCGACCCAATATAAATCCCGTAACTTAAGCTTGCTTGCGTTTTCAATGGACTGAAGCACAAGAAAGATTCATATGAAACGTTCATGTTTTTTATTTACAGAATTTAAACAACAGAAACAAAAAGTTACTAATGATATTGACGACTGACTTATCTCTTAGATCAAAAGTTAGGGTTGGAGTGAACTTAGGAAACACAAAGTTTGCACAAAGCCTACAATCAATATTTCTTTTAAAGCTAAATATACAGATTTTACCTATTACGGCCATGGTTTGCAGACGAGTAACCTCCTCCTGTCGCTGAAATTCAAGATAAGCCCTACTAAGGTGCCTACCACAGCTTAGATTCATATTCGCAACGAATTGTAGGACACCGTTTCGCAGTTTATTGTGGGCGTGATTTATGGCGGATCGCGCCCAGTTTTAAACTTGATCGATGATTATTAAATTTATGCAAATGAAGTAAGAAATTTTATAGACATGTGTAAGGACATTCAGGTTGATGGATGGATGAACAGATGGGCGAAGTGGTGGACACATTCATAACGGGTAGAAAAACAAATTGATTCAGTAACTTGCCTTGATCAGGAGTCTGAACCTCTTGCGTTATCTCTGAGAGACATTTCTGGATGGTACAGACGGAAGGATAAATTCAATGCATCCTCTTTTCGTATTGGATATTAAAATCTTATTTCCACACGAATGCCTGAACACAAAAAACCAAAATTTGTTTTAAATCAAAATATTTTCTTTGTGGCGCATTATCCATATATATATATATATAAAGAACATATACATATATAAAGAAAATTTAATTTCAATTTTGAGAGTGAACTGTGATTCTTGCTCCTTAATTCCTTTCATGTTTATATAACATTTGACAAAAAGTATGCAAGTGACAGCAAAAGAAGAAACCTAAGCGCCCGACACACATATAAATACAAGGCAAGCATTTAAAAAGATTTGCATATAATTCGAGAGCATTTAAAATCTTTAGGACTAAAATAAATTTAAAATACATTGATTTACTAAAATACTTCAACTAAATTACACGAGTAAGTTATACAACAACTTATATTGGGCTACAGCCGAATCTCGCATACCCACCGTCTTTAAAATTTTTGGCGTCCCATGCTTTTATTTACAGTCATAAGCAAGTGAATGGGATTCAAATGGGATTCTTTCGCCTTACTTCACTTAAAGGGAGTGTTGAGAAAAATTAACCTATCACGTCATGACGTCTGGTTGTCGTATTTTACTCTCCAAGGAATATATCAAAAATTTAGAAAAAGGGAGTTGCGTTCGGCTTAGGCTCCACGGCGGGCTTGTGCTGCGACCAATATGGACCATTTCCAATGCTAACCTGTGTGCAAATACTTTCAATGTTTCGCTCAAATTTGAAGTCGACATCTTCATCCCTTCGATTCGGAAATTGTCAACAACACACATCACACTCACGCACAGACGGATTGACATGGGTTAATTAATTCAGAATTTCATGGTGATCAAAGGTGTACACACTTTATAGGGTCTCTGAAGATTCCTTTTACGTGTTGCAAACATTATGACCAATGAGTATATCCCTCATCATTCAGTGATGGTTATAAAAAGAAAGAAACCTAATTAAATTCACTGGTAGATTGACTTTTTAAATTCCAATATCTCTACGAAATGTGTTTATGCTAGTGAGTACTTTCTACTGCTTGTACGTTACTACGTTTTCTGTTTGTTCTTAGCGTTAAAGGTGTTATAGACTAGACCAGTCGCTGCTGCTTTAGAATTCTTCTATTGACATCCTCTTGCTTATACACTTTAAAGTACACGAAAGCTATGTAACTTAAGTGTAGATTATACCCGTCATTACTGATTACATGTACCACCGGAGCCGCAGCAAGAGCAGAGGGCGATATAACTTTTAAAAACAAATCTATCACATATCTTAGGCTTTATAAAATACAATCAAAAAAAAGAGGCGAACCATTATTTTAAGAATATTCGCAATTAGATGTGAAGAGATTGATTCTTTAATTTTGGAAAAAATATCAAAAGATATCATAGAAGTATAAAAGCTAAGAACCGGAAAGCAAAAAATTAATTTAATTAATTTGCTTTCATGTTTAAATCACAAGTTTTTCCCTCATTGCAACTCTTTCTCAAACACTACTTCTAAGTTTTAAGTATACTCTCCCGAATATGTATTAAATCTTAGGCTCAGTTGTTCCTGTGCAGATTTTAGCAAGTTTTTATTATAGCGGAGAAAAGTTTTCCATCGTTCTCCTTAAGAACAATGCTTTAAAACAAAAAAGAAAAAAGAGAAAAGGAAATGAATAAATAAAGACGAAAAGTTTAGATCACATGCAAATGACGCAAGTATTAAATAGCTGAAGATTGCATGTATTAATGCGAAACTCGAATGTATGAAAAGCTAACTGGCAAGGAAAAATCAATTTTTTTTTTTTATCTCTCGTAATACATTTATTGTTAGTTCTGAGATTTACTTTGGCGAAAACTCAGGCGGAACTTATTCTCTTAACACAATTTTTGCTCCGTTTTTAGTCATTTTGAATTATTTTCTACAACGTACGACGGGACGTATACTTATCAATTATTAGCATGCTGTTCATCGCTCCTAGCCGATATGTGCTATTACGGTTTATTTTTTTTAATTGGTAACCGGAACGTATACGTATCTTCCCTTTGATTGCTTACATTACATATCAGGTGTAAGCACTGCGTACAAACTGCGTACAAAAAAAAACTTGTTTTTGGTTTTCCAACAAAAAGAAAAACATTAGGTTGTAAGCTCTCGCTTACAGTGCCGAAAGCCGCTTTCGCTAATGTTTACTGTATGCGTATATTTTTCACGCCACATCAAGGTCGACGCATAGACAGCCATCTTTTATTCATGTATATATAGACTAGTGCTTGATTTAATTTTTAATATATTTGAATAAAAATTATTCACTGCCTGTTCACCACTTTTTTATGCTGTGCAGACATACTTTTATAGGCAGGAAATTAATGTAATTTGTTGGGGGAAATAATTGAATTAATATAACGTGTTTTTTACGCCGTGTCAGTGCTTGAAAGACTAAAATAAATATATTGTTGTTGGTGTGCTTTCGTGTATAAAAATTATTAATGAATCCAATCCAACTAAATACTTGACGCTAAGTATGCCCTCAGCAATAAAAATCTGGTATTAATGGTTCACATAACTTTTGTGTTTTCATTTTGCTTTCTCTGCAAAGAATATTTAAAGTAGTTACGTGAAAGTAAAGTTATTCGTAAGGCAAAATTTTCTTTATTACCTTCAGCATTCTGCAGCACAAGTATGTGAACTCATGTCCCTTTTTTGCAGACTATGAGCTTGAGATACCTAAATATTTTTTTTTTAGTTAAGCTTTCAGTTAACCCAAGACGTATTATTCGACGGAGTAGCGGAAAAGAGTCAAATCAAATTTTATAAGGAATTTTCAATTCAAATATTGGATAATAGCGGACAAAGTAGAAATCGTTGGGAACAGCAACCATTTTTTCAAATACACTCGAGGCTCGAGTTAATTCTATGACAGTCCCTTAAAGATTTTCCAACACCATGTTTCTGAAAGTTTTCGCCATTTATAGCCGATTTGAAAGTTAGTCGCAAAATAACTATAGCTCCTGGCACTAGTGTTCTAAAAGTATTCTAAACGTGTGAAACACTAAAATTTAACCAAAGTATTTGTTTAACAATTTTTTTCGGTTTAACTATTGCCAAACGTAAATAATGCGTCAAGTTCAGTATATGCAAATGTACTTAAATTCCTCTCAAGTTGCAAAGCATTTGTTTTGCTGGTTCAGTTTTTATATCCTTTACTACTTCTAGAGCAGACTAAAAGTATTAGAAATAATGCAGTTGTGCGTGTGGATGGAAGAATCGCGCTTGGCGATCTCGTGAGTAAATAAATAGAAAAATTGATTGGGCTGCAGGTAGCTAGAGAGACTTACGACCGATTATTCTGGCCACTCTTATCCGCAAACACTCATTCTGAGCACAGATAAGAAAATGAAGTTGCATGTCCTGGCCCTGTCTACAACGCTCACCTAAGGGAACAATTAGAGAGCAAGGAAGAGATACGCAAGGTAGATTTAAACACGTTTTGCTTAACCAAGTCATGTGAAGCAACATCCTGTTAATGCGGTATTGTATGTGCGGTAACCAAAAACCGGTATTAAGGCACTAGCATAACTAGTACTTCACAATTGCGTATTGAAACGTTCCGAGTCTGTGTGGATACATGGAACACTCGGAAGAAATTAACGTAGACCCACCTTTGAATTGATTTTAGATTATTTGTCTGTCTGTCTGCCTAACGGCAGCTGATGCATGTTCAACCTACGAATCAAATTAAAGCTTGAAATATTTTGACGAAATTTCTATGGAAGAAACACGAAGCATCACTAAAACAACTTGTAAACTAATAGTCGAACTGTCATGCAGTTTTAGCAGAACTCGTTTAAGATTAGCTCTACCTAAAAGTCATATGCATTCGTCAATAGTGTGTATATGTCTATCAACTTTTTGATTGATTTGTTAAAATTGTCTAAATTCTAAATTACATATGGCGAACGTCATGGCGTGCTGGATTAATTATATCTTAACAATTTCGGCAATACGGGTATTAAATAAAAGGACTTAGAGTCTAGAACAAGATTTGTAACAAACTAAAAAATAAGAGGTAAATAATATGAAAATATTTTGCACCTCTTCCTTCTTTTCACTTTTATGTGAATATACATAAAGTTTGTGGCGTTTGAAGAAAAACGCTTTCTGATACATCAAAACTTGCCGAAGCTTTTACGTACAGTTACTTAAAACTAACTGATCGTCTTAGACTTCACTTAAACAAAAGCTTACTTACGAAGATTTATTATTTTATTTTTTAGGTTATGTAATCACAGTCGTGAAGTCGTGTACCTTTTACTGTATTTTTATTATTGCAAGATAAATTTGAACCAGTTCCAGTTATTTCACATAAGGGATGAACTAATAGACCGGTTATTCATCAAATATTTTAGAAAAATTTAAGAACAGGAAATGCACGTCGATCATATGCATAACGTCTCAAAGGCGTTCCAGTTACAGTTTAACACCGGCAGAAAGCCCTCTATGCATTTTATCAGGCGAAGCTAAACGTCATCCTGGTGGAAACTAATAAGTAATGATTTTTATCATAGTGTGCTTTGATGGTTTGATTACCGCGGAATATATTTTAAAAAATTATCCGGCCTCCTTAAGGTACTCTTTCTTTTCTGTCATTTTGTTTAGAAATTCAAAATTAATTTTTATTTCTATACCTTTGCGATGCCACCAATAGATTGCATACAATTTTACCACTACAGAGAGAAAGAAAAAAGACTTTCAGCAATAAATCGTAATCACAATTGATATCTTCCTCCCTAGCTTTCTATCAAATTGTGCTTTATTGTTGCTTTCATTCGCATTTATGGTTTTGTCCTTTGATCTGAATGAGCTGAAGCCACTAAAGCTCTAAACCAAAGCCAAAGTTCTATTGTGTCGTTTGCTTATTACTTTCTTTGGAAACGCTAAGCTTTTCCCATGCGATAAAAGGGACTTTTACTTACTGCTTCCCCCGCATGCTTGGAATTTGTAAAGTACGTAAGTGAATTCAGATTTGAACGTTAAAAGTTCTTAGATTTGTTAACAAGACTAAGTTACTTATAACAATTTACTTTCGCGTTTAATTAATTCAGTGGATAAGAACCGACAGAACAGTAAGTGCAACTGTTTGTCATACATTTGTTGAATTGTTTTATGTTGATTTGATTTACAAGAGTTTTACTGCTCTGAGAATTAATTTCACTGCTATTCAATTCTGAGAATTTGCGCAGACGACTGTTGTTGTTGGTTGTCCGTTGAAGAAGAAGAAAAGGAAATCGGAAAATAGTCTTGTGCCTGTACTCGGGTCAAGTCGGAAATCTTCTGAATCGTACTTTCTGCAAAGTTTTCTATGCCGTCCATATCATATGTCATTGTGGTTTCTTTGCTCTTCGTCTTCTAGTTTAGGCCAATTTTTATGGGCTAAAGCAAACTCTTTCCTCTTCTCGAAATTAAGTGCTCTAAGCAAAGAAACTTTCCGAGCTATTCCTCACCTACTAAACGTCGACGAAGAGTTCGGGGTCGTAGAATATTTCCAATTTCATTGGAAATTACTCCAGATGGCTTGAAAGGATCTCGCTTTGCTAAATTTGTAGGAAGCAGCAGAAGTTTTCTCAGTTGCGCCGCGCTTCTCAACGTTTTCCTTTGGAACTTAAAGCCCTCGTAACGACAACAAGTGACCGACTTTGCTTCAAAGCTGATGACCTAGCCCTTCTTCTTCTTGACCTAGCTCATGTTATGGTGAACATTAATTCATATCTCAAGAAATAGGGTACACGTTTACATATATTTATATATATGTATCCATATGCACATATACTAAATCTATTGTGCATATCTGAAGAATGGATTATGTGAAGGTAGAGTGATAAATGTATCCATATATTTACTGTATGGTACATATATATGATATACCACATAAAACGGTTGATGGTACAGTTCTGCTGCATTTTAAATGAAACATTTGTGTTTGAAGATATCTTCAGCAGTTGAGTGATTGAATCGATGAAGAGTTTAGGGCTGCGTAGGCCGTTGAAAAAGTTCATTGTGCTCATAGCAAAAATATTTCATAAAAATCCATAGAACGCGAAATGCTTGTCCGCTTGTGAGATTTTCGCTTTTATAAACCGCACTGTGTTCGTCCAACACAGTTGACAAAGGTGATGAATTCGTTGTGAGATCAAAGGTTCAAACCAAACGCAATATAACTTTTCTTTCACAAAACTTCTTGCTATGTCTTTTATGTACTGCTTGTACTGTAAATACTTGGTTTTCCATCCTTTCATTTTCTTTCAGAAATCCTTGTATATCTTAGTTTGTAACTCACGATTCGCCAGCCCACTGAGTAATATCTTCCTTGAGTCTAAACAAAATTCGCAGCAGTTAGCTCATAAATGCAAAATCCATTGATGTTGCACTAAAAGTTCAAGAGTTCATCATTTAAAGTCACATTGAAATGCAAATATTTTACAATTTCTTACCACCGTCTTCTTGTGCTTACTCATCAGCAAACATTCATTGGCCCTAAATGAAGACTTTTTACTACCGTTTGACGAATTTTTAATTTTATTGCTATCCATCACCTCTTCAGTTGTGTATAACTTGTTGCTCTACAATAAGAAAAACGATTTGTCATGTATTTTATAGCTTAAGCTTAAGCTTAAACAGGAAAAACAAATTTCTATACCGAATAGAAAAAAGAATAAAACATTTTCGATGTGACATTAATATTTAAAAGAGACATTTGCATTATTGTCGTCATCAGCATAAGCATTCGGCATTCTTTGCATTTACAGCGTCTTCATTATCAACAATGAATGCTTAAGCATTTGAACAAAAAATCCTAAGTGTACACACTGAGGAGTAGAAGAAGACATGTGTGGCAACAAATGAATTGAGTTCGTTTCTGTACATATTAGGTCGTGGGAAAAGTAAAATTCAATATCAAACTAATTTGGTTTTAAATGAAAGAAAATTCATATCCATAGTTGCACATGGATATGATTCGATAAAATTGGGTGAGTTTTTATGAATTATTTTTTTAGAAATTATGGCACTTTGAAAATATAATCCTTTGTTACTTAGTGCTCGATTGTCGATGTAATTAATTTATATGAAAATATTGTTTACCTGTCGCACACCTGTTTGCTTTGCAGGCGAGAAGTAAAAAGAAGGTACAATTTTGGAATAATTGACCAATTGCTGGATATATAACAACTGGCACCCACATTTTTCCCATATGGTGCGGGGAATAGCATAATTTTTTGCACATTTGTGGGATGCTTATATAAATGCAATGAAAAAGGGGAAAAAATGAAACGCTGGCATCGCCAAAATAGTTGGGAAATGGGAAGGTTTTTGGATTTGAAAAGAAGAAATCGTAGTAGTCTTTTTTGAACACTTTTCTTTTTCGATTTACTTTTTCCCTGCACCACAAGATTTGTGATTCTTGACTGCTGCGGCTGGGGACATCGCCTCTACAGGAAGGATTTGCTGCCCTTCTTGCTATCATTCAGCGTATCCCGCAATTTGTTATTCAAAGTATGATTGTTGGCAATGATTCGCTTATCACCAAAACTCTTTACTTCTCTCTCTCTCTCTCTCTCTCTCTCTCTCTCTCTCTCTCTCTATCTATCTATCTATCTATCTCTCTCTCTCTCTCTCTATCTATCTATCTATCTCTCTCTCTCTCTCTCTTTATCTCTCTCCCTCTCTCTCTCTCTCTCTATCTCTCTTTATCTCTTTCCCTCTCCCGCTCTCTCTCTTCCTCTCTCTTTATCTCTCCCCCCCCTCTCGCTCTCTCTCTCTCTCCCTCTCTCTCTCTCCCTCTCTCTCTCTCCCTCTCTCTCTCTCTCT
>KK503135.1:0-14450 GCA_000688735.1 Glossina austeni | reverse complement strand
CACTGATGGGAGATAAATGCGCTTTAGTACACTGATGGGAGATAAATGCGCTTTAGTACACTGATGAGAGATAAATGCACTTTAGTACACTGATTGGAGATAAATGCGCTTTAGAACACTGATTGGAGATAAATGCGCTTTAGTATACTGATGGGAGATAAATGCGCTTTAGTACACTGATGAGAGATAAATGCACTTTAGTACACTGATGGGAGATAAATGCGCTTTAGTATACTGATGAGAGATAAATGCGCTTTAGTACACTGATGAGAGATAAATGCACTTTAGTACACTGATTGGAGATAAATGCGCCTTAGTATACTGAAGAGAGATAAATGCGCTTTAGTACACTGATGGGAGATAAATGCGCTTTAGTATACTGATGAGAGATAAATGCGCTTTAGTACACTGATGAGAGATAAATGCGCTTTAGTACACTGATGGGAGATAAATGCGCCTTAGCATACTGATGGGAGATAAGTGCGCCTTGGTATAAATTTCATTGCTTACAGAATGAAGCAACTCGGTTAGCTATTTTGAATGTGTTTTATTATTTATTATTATTATTTTTTTTTAAGCATAACTCTGTACAGGCACTGAGGTCGCAAAAAACAAATTTCATTGCTTTCATACTCTCCCCCGCCCTCTCTCTATTTTTCACACTTTCCTTCCCTTCTAATTTCCTGCTTCGTAAACCATTATTTTAGCAAAACCTTCTCTCTCTTTAATGGCACTGCTGGAATTTTTCCTGCAGTTGTGGAAATCAAACACAATGGACGCACTGGCATTTGTTTATATTCAGAAAATAGCCATTAGCTAAAAAACTGAAAGTTTACATATATCGCGGTTGGCTTTATTTATGTGCATTCTACCGAAATTTGAGAAACATTGTATCAGCATAACTCTGTCACTTGTCTAATCAATCAATATCAGTCCGATATATATATGATTTTATGCATTTTCAAAATCGACAAAGAAAGATTTAAACATTTTTTTCACATGATTCTTGACATGTCTCCCCCTTATCCAAAATATGCGAATATCATATTTATTCAGACCTCTACATACCAGCAAGCAACCATTGGGTTAAAGGGTTGTGTGCGTTATTGTCGAACTAAGGAAATATATATTTATTTATAGCTGTGAGCAACAATATTGGTTTGCAAGCGTAATGACATTTGAAACTTCCGCTCTAAGTAAATTACTCGACACAGGCAACGTAATAGAATTCTTGGGAACACACATTATTCACACAAAGTAGACGGCGGTCTCCTTACAAATGCAACAATAGTTTCCTTTCTCCATCTTTTTTTTTTTCATGTAATTTTCCTGGTGACGACGTTATTTCCGTTACTGTTGCTCAATGTCTTTCTCATGGTCGTTGTTACTTTGTATCATCCGGTTTTAATAATTTGAGGAAAGGTATGTGTATTGGTATGTTTTATATTCAACAACATGTACTTGTCTATCAACATATGCTTGTAGGTTAACACATTCCTATGGCAATGGTGTTATAAAGCTACCGTTATATTATCAACTTAGTGAAGGTGAAAAAAAATCGATATAAAGCGGGAAATGTTTATCCATTTCAAGGGAATAAGATTAGAACGTGAAAATGGAAATGTATTAGGCGGTAATATGCCACAAAAAACATCATCACATGGTTAAACCTTTCTTGCTTTCTTCTCATTTACATCGCGTACGACGTGAGCATAAAAATGTACAAATAATTTTCTTACTTATAAGTGTAAGACGTAAGCATAATACCATCATCGAATGACATCAACGTTAATAAGATAATTTGTAGGTTCTCCCATAAACCCTATTCCAGTCATGAGACAAAAAAAAAAAGAAAATATTTAACATTGAACAAGAAACTTGTTTGAAGACAAAAAATAAATATTTGTGAGATACTCGTCAAAGTTAAATTAATTAAGAAGTACGTCCGCCATTGTCACAATCGTCGCGTTAGGGATAAAAAAAAAAAAAGAAAGAAAGAAAGAAGAAGCCTTTCAGGACTGTAAGCAGTCTTTTCCCAAAAAATGTATTACGTAATACGCTCACAAATAATTACAGAAAAATATATTTCAAAGAACTCCAATGCGTAAGTTCAAGCTCACGCTTTTATGAGTTCACCGGTTTGATCCACAAATGCTGTAAATATTTAGCGTGTAATTAAGAAAGACTGCAAATACAACAGTGTAAAGGAATAAATAGATGATACTAAATACTACTCAGTCGAGCAGAAGGATTGACTGCGTCAAATATCTTAGCGAGTCCCAGCGATTGCCGCTAACCACCGTTTTTTTTCCATCGTTTTTTTGCTTCTTCTTCTGGTGGAGAGATGATATTTAGCGTTTAATCAAGGAAGACTGCAAATACAACAGTGTAAAGGAATAAATAGATGGTTTGCTTTGTTTTCTACCTAACGAGAACTAAATATTACTCAGAAGCAGACGAGCAGAAGGATTGACTGGGCCAAATATCTTAGCGGGCTCCAACGATTTCCGCTAACCACCGTTTTTTTTCCATCGTTTTCTTTTTTCTTCTTCTGGTGGGAAGGTGATAACATATAAATTATAACATCACTTGGCACTTTTCCAGCACTCGTACCTTGACTGTCGTCTGCAAAACAAACAAGCGACCATGACTAAGATATAATAAGAGTCCCTCCACTGAGCAATTGTTATTGTTTCGGAAAAGCAATATCAGGGGACATTACGTGCCCCCTGATTGCAGTTGTGCACAAACGATGCCTTTATCGTCCTGTAATTTTACAATAATCATGAAATTATGCAAAGATTGCTCTCACCCTTAGACTCTTTTAAGAATTCGCTTCTGTTCCTTTTGCGTTTTCCGCAATAGACTGCTTTATAGCTGCGTAATATTGGTAAAACTAGTCCTATCAAGCCAAAAATAAGTCATCTGAAATTTACCCACCAGTAGAAAAAAACACATTGTGGCGTTTGTTAATTCAGCCGAAAATGGTTGAATTTTTCAAACTCGTCCAAGTTATTAAAGAATTCAATTATTTTACAATATCGCCGTTTCGAGGGCGACGAGCTCGGATGTTTAGGAAGAAGAATTCTTATCAAAATCAATATCCAATGATTGCCTTCGTTCATCTCTGAAAATTTGAATGGGAAACTCTGGTCGCACAATCATTGCAAAGCTGCTTAAAAGACAGCAAATCGGACCATTTTCCAAATGGACCACATATGACGATAACGTGCGAAAAAATCAATGTCGCGTATAGGTAAAGCTACACAGGCAGTAATGTTTTATATTTACTAAGACCAGGCCAGGTGGGATTGATTTCCCGGCTTAATGTAAATTAAGAGATTCGCGACTGCTATTTTTACTCATTTGGCAAAAAATACGAGAATCGATTGAAGCTTGTCTGTCCGTTTGCCCTCTACTTTTCTTTAGTTCAGCCTACAGGCCACAGTTTCTGAGATATTTTCATGAAATTTGATACACTGACGTGTTTTAATTCAAGGAGGATTGTTATCGAAAATGGTTGTGATCGGAATACTTTTCCGGCACGTCCCATACAACACCTTATGTTGAAAAGTCCTTATAAGAATAATTTTAGGATGGTGTAGGGTATTCAATGCTAGTCCTTCACTCGCTATAAATTTTTTACTTGCCCTATTATACGTAATTGTTTGCCTTCCTTCTCTGATTGCTTGACGAGTGCTCTAAGAAATGTTTTCCTATTTGCAATTCTCTCCTTTTCATCATGTTTGCAAGCTACGAATATTACAACAACTAAAAGCTTCCAAGACTTGCTTTTATTTAACTTGCTTAGTATACCCAGCACTGAAGGATGATGCTAGAGACAGGAGACCCTATAAAGTATACAGTTATAGAGTTGGAAGAGTTTGCATACCTTATTTAGCTTTGGAATCATTTGCATTACACTGCAGCAAACTAACCTCCTGGACCTCATACCAATTTTTCAATATTTGATTATGCAAAACATTTTATGCTTATCTACAAAACGTTGAAAATTATTAGGTATTCTCCTTAAATGAAGATATATTATGTGTCTAAAAATGGATTAATTTTAAAACGAATATAGTAGACACCGGGGCTTGGTGGGTTAATTTTTTCTTAAGACTACCAGCGATATGGGAAGCAAATAAAAGAACTTCGAGAGCAGAATGTGAAAAGCACAGTGGTGCAAGACTCGGTCTGACTTTAAGTGGGATCTCAAATCGTTGGGAAACAATCGGAAAGTTGGCTGTGAAGTCTCTTCCCCTGTGATCCTTCTTCTTGCTGCAGTCAGCATTAAGCGCAGACGAGCGTTCAGGAAAATTGAATAGCTTGGCGTAGAGATAGAGGATTATTGTGTAAGTTAACTGGTCGACCAAGATGGATAAAAAAATCGATCAACTAAAGCAAACCAGAGGAAGGTACGAAACTAAACACTTAGACTGCAGCTGAGCGGCTAGTGTGCCCTAACAGAACTTTCACTAGTAGAAGAATGAACCACTTTCGACAAATGGCAGTGAAATTGTTTGCTTACAGATAGTGGGACAGCAAGTAAGAAATTGTTTTATTTTTCTTTTTAAAGCGTATCTGCTTACAGATAATGGGACGGCAAGTAAGAAATTTCATTGCTTTCTAATCTCTCTCTCTCTCTCTCTCTTGCTCGCTCTTTCTCCTTCTCTTTTAACTATTTTTTTCGTAATAATTATTTCAAAAAAAGCCATCTTTCTCTTTAACTTCATTGTTAGCAGTATTTTGCCTGATATTTGCGAAATCAAACACGATGGAAACGTACGTGTGGAATTTATTTGCATTCAGAAAGTAGCCATCAGCTAAAAAAACGATAGATCACACATAACGTATTTGTATGGATTTATTATTTGCATTTCACATCAAACTTTGACGAAAGCACAATATACACATACACACATTTTACACACGAATTCCATAACATTTCAGTCGATAAAAAGGAATGCCAAAATTTTGTTCACTTAGTGATTGGTGTACCTTTACCAACATGTAAATACAATGTTTATTCAGAGCTTTAGGAGGAAGCAAACAACCACAGCAAGAAGTGTGTTGTTATCTCACTAAATAAATATACATACATAACTATAGGTGTGGAGGATTAGAATTTTGCATTTCTTGATGGGAGCAAGAGAATGCATTGCGATGTTTATTGATTTAAGAAAAAGAAAAGGAACAAGATTGCTTTGCTAGCCTAACTTTCTTTCCTAGTAAATAACTCGACATTGCCACCGGATAAAATAGTATAGAATCCTTGGAAAAGCATAGACTATTCGCGCAAAAGTCAACTGCGGTTTTCTTACGTATGCGATGACATAGTATGCTGTAAAAGTTTTTTTCTTCCACCCTTTTTTTTCTTTTTCATATTAGTTTCATGTGCTAGTGACAATATTATTTCCGTTAGTATTACTCGATGCCTTTCGTACGGTTGTTGCTGTTTTTTGTCTTCCGGTGTTAATAATCTGAAGAAAAATATGTATGTAATGGTGTGTTTCGTATTCTGTTATTTACATCCGGTGTGCCTATCAACGTAATCGTGCAGGTAAATAGATTCCTAAACCAATCGTGTTATGCAAGAGCAAAAAAAATCGATATAAAATCGAATTTTGATATAAAACTTGAAAATGTTTAAAGGATAAGACTAAAGGACTAAAAGCTAAAAACTAAAAACAGACTAAAGGATAAGACTAGAACGTAAGAATGGAAGTGCAAGGTAATATGACACACAAACCATAATCATATGATAACCTTTCATATATATAGTAAATCTTTCGTGCTTTCTTCTAATTTACATAGCGCGACCTCCTTTGCATAAAAAGGCAAGTGATGCTCTCATATATTTGTGGCAAGAGAATATTCTATTAGAATATTTATTGCTTTGTCATTATCACTATCATTATCTTCATTGGATGACAACACCGTTGATAAGATAATTTGTAGGTCGCATAATAATGGTCCAAATGACCCAATCACGAGCCAAAAGAAAAACAGGTAGGAAAGTTATTTTCTGCGATGGCTGAACTTTACATACCAACCACTGAGCTTCTTCCAAGTTCCTACAATGGATAGAAATATTTTGGAAGTATTTTGAAAAAAAAACAAAATGCGTGTAACCCGATCTTACAGTGGTGGGTATAAAACAACTATTCTGCTACCAAAAATATTATTCAAAGAGAAAGGTGTTCTCATCTCTCTCTCTCTTCGATCATTTTGGTTCACTTTAAAATTCTTTTGTAAATTCGAAAAGAAAGGTGCTCTCATCTCTCTCTCTTCGATCATTTTGGTTCACTTTAAAATTCTTTTGTAAATTCGAAGACGAAATCTTAATTTTTGCCAACACACAATGTTTACGATATATACTATATAGCTGGACAGAGGAACAGATGAGCAGATTAGCAAATGGGGAATTTTAGGTATATTTCGCATTCGATACTGGTTAAGAATATATATAAGTGAAGTTTATTGAATGTTTTAATTCAAGTTAAGTTTATTCAATGTTTTAATTCAGGTTTTTAACAAATTTATTTTTTAATTTTTACAAGGCTTTACTTTTGGGAACACACGATAAAAGACTGATTATTTTCTACAGCTTGGGTTTAGAAGAAACCTCGGTTTGTTGATAGCCAGCACTTGTGTTTAGACTAGGGTGCTATAGGATATTGGTGGGAATTGTTTATGGTAGGGTGCTATAGGATATGGGTGAGAATTGTTTATGGTAGGGTGCTGTAGAATATGGGTGAGAATGTTTACAATGAGTTCATATGTTGTCACTCATTGTTTATGAAATTTTAGTTTTGTTTATTTTACCCGTAAGGAATTTGAGCTTTCATTGGAATGGTCCTTAACTTATACTTTATAAGGTTTTTGAAGGTCGGTTCTAGGTTGGTGAAAATGTTTTGACAAAAAAATGATACTTTGACCATACCATTGCATTGAGTAGGTGTCACCGATTTTTTACCGAAGTGAAGATAGCTCACCAGGATAATTCTCTTTGAAGCAAGTATTTGAGGTATTCTTTTAAAAGCTACATCTCCTAGGAATTGTAAATAGAAGCTACGCCATCTGTAAACTTACAATTCAATGGTACGAACTTATCCTGAAGAGAAGGCGAGTGAAATTTTACAATACGTTACCGAATGAAATTGGTTGTCCTCAATATTTGCCAGACTAATTTTATAACGTTTTCTCCAGAGATTTATAATATATACTAAGACGAGCGTAAGTGTTTCTATTCCCTCACGCGTTAAAATATTTTTGCTTCTAAGTGTAAAGACTTGCTAAGCCAAGACCTTCGTCTACTTTAATTTTATCCACCAAACGTTCTCATTCAAAGCAATTTTAGATATTAATAGTTATACAGACACAAGGTAAAAGGGCGTTACAAGGAAAATAATAACAATATGCTTATGAACATACATTTTAAACTTCGTGTAAAGATTTGCTAAGCCAAGATCTTTGTCTACTTTAATTTTATCCACCAAACGTTCTCATTCAAAGCAATTTTAGATATTAAATGTTATACAGAAACAAAAATAATAGAAAGGCGAGACATCGTTACAAGGATAGTAATAACAATATGCTTACGCACATAATTATTACTTGTATTTATATGTTTTAAATTTAGTAATATATATGTGTATAAATGAACTTTCTTTCCCTTTTGATTCACAACCACTTATACTTAAATTATATAGAATAGAGAAAAATTTAGTTTGAATACTTTTACTCTAGCAGAAAACAAGGAGAAGATGAAAAAGTAAGAAATAATTAACATAGCGAATGTTTTTTATGCAAAAGCAGTAAACTTGTACTAGAAGGTAGAAAAGGGTAAAATAAAATTTGTCAATGTGAAGCTCAACACAGATTTTCAACGCTTTTCGTTTAAAAACTCTCTCATTATTTTTAAGTAACAAAAAAGAAAACCTTTTTTTTTATTTCAAACTACTCTCATGAATAAATTTTCGTCGTGAAACATTAAAAAGTAGGATTTCCGGCAGTAGGATATGATCGGCATTTCTCGAGAATACTTATAAGCGGTGGTGGATTTCTTTGCCAACACACTATTACCAGCAAATTTTCACCGCGAGATATTAAAAATTTTTATTGACCATATAGGGATCCAGTTTTCGTAGGAACGATTATTTCATAAAGGATTCAAAAAATCACCTCAGCCGAACTAAATTTTTTATACGAATTTCTTCGAATTTAGTCGAATTGTTATCATTCAGTGAGTTTTATGGAAAAATTGTGAAAATTGAAATTTCAACATAAGGCGTCATATGGGGAGTGGTCGACAAAGTAAATCGATCCGAACCATTTTCAATAGTGTTCATCCTTGGAGCAAAAAACGTCTATGTATGTCTTTGGTTCATCGCAGTATCTCAAAAATTGCGACCTGGAGATGGTTGAACCCAATTTACATGGACAGACACCAGCCGGATTTTAGACAAGTTGAAATCGATTTAGAAAATGAATCTGAATCCATTGGTGTTATAAAAGGTAGGTCTATCTCCCTTTTGGTCCTTTTGGTCTTTATATACGACAGCAAAAACTTAAGACATCCTGTACCGCAAGTGGTGTGTAAAAAATGTAAGGGGTATAAAAAAGAAAACAAATAACCGGCTTAGTTGGCCAAATACGACCAATTTTGTATTTGAAAAAAAATCAATTATAGAATTTTGTAAAAAATTGATTTGTTATTATTTAAAATCTAAGAGACTAACAAAATAAAATAATAGCTCATGAAAAGATAAAAAATAATCAAGAAACTAATATAATTTCTCAGCACAGTGACGGAGAGCACAAATATTAGTAAAGTCTAAAAATTAACAGACAATTTATTTGAAAATTAATTGTGCTTTCCGAAATTTAATTAGAAATACTTTGCAAAGGTAGCCATAACATGTTATGATTATATATATAAAATGGATCGGATAACGTCCACGATGATACAGACTCCAGTTTTCAACTAATTATTATTAATATGAGAATATCATATAAAATTGAATGAGAAATTATTGGCGTCAAAATTGAAGTAGTAGTACTTACGTCATTTTGCATCACAAGGAAAACGAACGCTCTCCCATTTACATGTGTAGCATTATCGATTTTCCGCGCTTCACCGTACGGTTTACTTTTATCAATAATTTATGCTTAGTTTACATTTTTATATTTTATGTACATAAATAGCTATAACCCAGTTCTACCTATAATGCTTGACAAGCTATAACCTGGTTAAGTAACCCAATTTAGCTATACATGTAATTTTAGTAATAGCCTAGTTTACTTTTACTACTTTTTTTATAACTTATTATCTAAGTTACTGGCCACACTTCATGTGAGTCAGTGGCAAAACAAAATTCAAATAAATAAAAGAACTTTTAAAAATCTGTTTTTCATTACACATGCGCCGATGCGTGTTACAAGAACTTTTTAGGCAATTCTTAAAATATAATTTTGCCGAAAGGCACTGAAAGGAAACTATCAGAAATGTAATATATAATCTTTGCAAAACGAGACTTATAGAGTTTAATATCCAATTGTCCGCAGGACGCCAATAAAAAGGAATAAAGGATGGAAGTAAGACAGCATGTCGTAGATAGTTGAAAGAGACTGCACGAACACAACGAATGCTACTAGTTGTTCTTAATAGTGTGGTGCATCGTCGCGTGCGTTACCTGGAACATAATATTGTGAGGACGTTTCGTCCCTTTCCTTTGGCTGGGGCAGCTCAGCGGCCCAGGGACGGAAAACAAACACAAGGAAATTTATTTTTTCGCAGGCACTTGCTTCTTTATTTAATTCATTTGATTTGCTTCTTGTCTTCATAAGGGGGTTAATCTTAACGCAACTACCCTTAATTATTTCAATTCAATGAAATAGTTCACTGTTTGATTTCTCTTCACTACTACTGAATGTCTCTTATTATTAAACCTTAACTTTGTCGTTGCTGGTCGTTTACTCTCAATCACTGCCGGCTCGAGAGCCCAGCACTCACTCACTTGCCGGCCCGAGAGCCAAACTTCGACTTATCGGCTCGAGAGCCCAACCACCACTACTTGCCGGCTCGGAAGCCCAGCGTCGACTGACTTGCCGGCTCGACTGCCTAAAACTCACTGACTAAAACTAACTTTCTCTAACCTACTCGTAACCTATACTTAATCTATCTTATGCTATCCCTAATCTATTCCTAAACTATTTCTTATTCTATTCCTAATCTATTCCTAACCTATTACTTATTCTATTACTAATCTATTCTTATTTTAGCACTCCCCCTCCCCAGAGACGGAGAGTCCGTGAGGCCAAAACCAGGGTACGACTTTGGGTCCACACAGTACATAAAATAACATCGAAGACTTCGTGGACTTCCTCGATATAATGTAAGTAATACTTATGTCGCTTTTACTCAAAAATTTGCGTGAAGTATCAGAAGCAAGAACGGAGTCGGTGAACATTGCTTGCAATTGTTTTTCGCATAGGTTCGACTTTATCGTTCATGTTGAAGATATTTTCAGTAGTTATTCTTATTCTTCCGCTTATTCTTTCTTATGTGACGAATTGCATTTTCCGATCTTAAAAAAGAGCAAAATAGTTCAATGAATACCTTACGCTAATGTCGGTGTCGTTTTTCAAAATGTTAAAGGGGCCTTTTGGTGATAATGCATTACGGTCTACAGCTAGTTTTAGTTGGTGTGAATTGTTAAAGAGGGCATAGAATGCACTCAAGCTTATGAACATAGTGACTGTGCTCCGCCGCCTAAAAAAGTTAAAAATTTTTTGTTTAAAACCACTGAGTAATAGCTAAAGATCTTCTTGGCGTCTTGGTTTGGTTTCGATACAATCGATATTGAAAGAATAATTAAAATTAAAAAATTAGGAAAATTAATTTCAAAATCTTCTTCTCGCATTGCGCTCTTTTTTGGCCTAATTTAGTTCCGTCTGGCACTCAAGCTTATGAACATAGTGACTGTGCTCCGCCGCCTAAAATAAATTAAAAATTTTTTGTTTAAAACTACTGAATAATAGCTAGAGATCTTCTTGGCGTCTTGGTTTGGTTTCGATTCAATCGATATTGAAATATTGAATATTCTCGCATTGCGCTCTTTTTTGGCCTAATTTAGTTCCGTCTGGCACTCAAGCTTATGAACATAGTGGCTATGCTCCGCCGCCTAAAAAAGTTAAAAATTTTTTATTTAAAACCACTGAATAATAGCTAAAGATCTTTTTGGCGTCTTGGTTTGAATCCATACAATCGATATTGAAATATTGAATATTCTCGCATTGCGCTCTTTTTTGGCCTAATTTAGTTCCGTTTGGTTTCGGCTACGCCCGAAGATCAAAAAAAGCTTTGAAGACTTAATTTTGATTCGTGTGAAAATATTAATTGATACGAATTGAGAATGAATTTGTTTTTTAGATGAAAATAAACAAAACTGTTTTATCAATTATTGTAGATATAAATACAAAATTTAGTATAGATATCAGAAAGAATAAAATTCTTGTCCACAATATTTAAAAGTGTTGTTTTTGCAAGTCATACCTCAGAGTGAAAAATTAATTTTTTCAGATGTAATAAGACAACGTTGAGAACGTAGAAAAATAAAAAAAGAGGAAAGGAAATGGATTCAAAAAAGCCATACAAGTAGTAACCGATTTTCTCGTTGCATTCAATTTTCGAACGTTGCGAGCGATAAAATTTTGAAAGGGCTTTGCCCATTATTGTGCAAGATCTCTAATAATCCCTCAAAACGTGCCAACCAGCAACGTATTCTGCTGGATACATTTGAGGTTCAACTACATTTTAAAACTAAAATGGACACTTTCAGAAAGGTTTCAGCGAAAACGGAAGGCTTAAAGGAAAATTCGCTAAAGGACTTAAGGCCCAGTCAGTCTACGCAGAATATATTACGAAATGTATAAACTTCAAAAATGCAAAAACAAAACAGATAAATCACTAAGTATACTATGCTAATTTTAAAAATCAATTTTTCCAAAGTACGAAAAACATTTTGTAGGTACAATATTGATTTCTAAACCAAGTCCAGCCGTAATTGTATTACAAGTGATATATCGATCTTGAAAGTGAATAAAAAAGTTCTTCATTAATTTCGAATACTTTATACAAACTCACTTCATTAATCATAGAAAATAACTTCGACAAAGGCTCAACGTTGAAGTCGATGGAGGGTTCCAAATCGATTCAACTATAATTTGAAGTCTGAAACATTTGATATCTATAACATTTATTAACGGTATCATATCACATGCGAAATTGGAAAACTTATGTCCTTCCGCAAGACAAAAGACATTAAGGCAATGGAAGAGAAAATTTGAACATTTTAGTTAATTAAAACAAAGTTTAAATCTATTTCAGAGAAAGATTAAACTGGCATAGGAAATCAATTTTAGGCTAGGCTGACTAATGTTTTCTTTGATCCCTCATGAAATCAGGAAAAAATTTCACAAAAATATATATTTCCATAAAAATGATTACACCGTCATGAGTATGCGATTTCCGTGTATTTATTTGATGTGATAGAGAACTTGAATCTGTCCTAAAGAGTTCAACATTTTTAAACATTCAATACTAAACTTTTTCATTAAATATGAAGAAAGTTAAGAAAAAATTTCACCACGAGAGTTAACCTTTCCAAAAACTAAGTTTAATTCAGTGCCTTAAAACTATTGTAAAGTAATTAGGTAAGCAGCGTAGGAGGCACGTAAACTCTTCAAATTGATCGCATTTTTTTCTAACTTTCATTGAACATTTTTCTCGTTTTTTTTTTTTTTTTTGATAAATTTCTCAATTGCTTTTCATCGAAAGCAGTGTAACGGTACGCCATTGAAAACTTCAGCAACATAAGAAAAACCGTAGAAACTTAAAAAATTCATGAAGCCAAGGTTCAAAACAAAGTACAAAAACTTAGTTAGCCACAGGTTTCCTGAATGTAATTAAAAAAAAAAAAAGAAAAGAATTTACCAAACGTTTTAAACAAAACCTAATTTTATTCTCAACAAAAATCGCATCGGAAGACCGAGAATGTTTGAATAATTTCAACCGAATACAAAACAATACAAAACAAAACAAACAGTTTATACTGTATGCTGTTTTTTCTTTTGTTTACAGAGAGAACCTTTTTTTTTAACTCTATACTTCTTCTAGCACAAGAGTATATTAGGATTTTGCGGATGTCTGCAACATCCAGTAAGACTGGAAATAGACCCAGCTTTTTATATCTTGTGCTTCCGCCTGAGCACCTTGTTCCTTTGTGTTCAACTTATAGATCGCAATTTTTGAGAAATTTTAATAAAATTTTGTACATCCAAGAATTTCATTTTCAAGGGGCAACCAATTTCGACCAAATATGTAAAATTCGCAATACTATTTTTAAATGATCTATGCCATGCGCTATCTTACGGCTTGAAAGGATTAATACCTATAAATATAATCACTCTTTTTTTTGCTTGCATATTTCTTATAGTTAAGTTGCTTTATTGCGCGATTCATTTGTGTATATAAGCCTGTGAGGCTCAAACAAGAAAAAACGACACTTTTTCCAGTTTACCTTAAAAAGTGTTATCAGTCGGCTATTTTTTGTTATCAGGTACTTTTTGCCGTTACTTTACCTATTCTAAATACACCTAATTCTCTTTTTGCACGATGGCTACGTTCCCAAAAAATACGTGTAAAAAAATTCGTGTAAAAAGATGCAAAACAATATTAAAAAGTTCTTGTTAGAGTTCACTTAATTTATTTCGTGCTTACACATTTCAATTCATTAAATATTTTATAAAAAAATAACTTCTACTTTAAAAAAAGGGAATTATATCTGAAGTTCATAAATATAAAAGAAATTAAAAAATATTAAAAATCGTGTTAGAACAAAATAATTCGTGTAAAAAAAGAAATTTTTTTTCTTTTGAACTCGTGTTAAATCATATTCGTGTAAAAAAAATCGTGTAAAAAGGGGGTATACTACAATATAATTCTTCCATTGACAGTGGGCGTAAAATAAAAATAGCGTAAGTAGCATAAAGTTTGGTTTTACAACTACTCAGCTCAAATACACAAACTGTGTACAAATAACGCAGTTTATCCCGAATAAAAGCAGAAAATATCTTACATTTAACGGGAAGAAATATCTGATTCTTTTCTAAGGCTCCTTCCTTCATCCAATTTATTGGCTCAGCCAATAACTTCACTAAGATTTTTTTTTAAGATTCGTAGTGAAGATGCCTATGCGAAATATAATTTCATAATATTCATAAATATAAAAGAAGTTAAAAAATATTAAAAATCGTGTTAGAACAAAATAATTCGTGTAAAAAACGAAATTTTTTTTCTTTTGAACTCGTGTTAAATCAAATTCGTGTAAAAAAAGAAATTTTTTTTCTTTTGAACTCGTGTTAAATCAAATTCGTGTAAAAAA
>KK503134.1:53302-67883 GCA_000688735.1 Glossina austeni | reverse complement strand
TTTTCAACTCCTCGCGAATTAAATTAGTAGTTTGTAACTGGAATTCACCTTGGACTGTTGCCTGTAAGTATAAATATTCGTAAGACACTGTCAAAATTAAAATTGAAAAAAAAAATTTGTTTTGGAATTCGGGTTAGAGCAAAAAATTGGTGAAAAAAGTATTTTGGGGAAACGTTTTATTTCAATGTCGTGTAAAAAAAGTCTTGCATATATATATATATATATATATCTATATAATACAATCGTTTTAATTTCGGATTGTGTTTATTAGAACAAAAACTTCAAAATGGAAATCAAAGACCAAAGCCAAAGAACAAGTCCAAAGAAAAACTATAGCAAAGAAACCAGTAAACGAAGAGCAGTTCAAAGTGAATTTATTTCAGCAGAAAGACTAACTAACTCAGGATGTCAAATTTGTATGTAAACGTAAAAGAAACAAATATTATACAAGACAAGAGACAACACGTTTTCAATAGTTCGCGTTATGATGATGAGAGGTCAGGTCTTGAATTTCGTTTTATTCATTTTTTTATACTTGACAATATTTTTAGATGGAGGGACTTTTTCGAGACAGCTTTTCTTCTTAAACTTTTTTTCGATAAAACAATATGATCATTAAAAGCATGTTTTAATGTACCGGTAAGACTCCACATACATCTACAATTTCTATCTCATTTCATTCTGACGCTTACGTGGCTTAATCAAATTTTAATAAGAATTTTCAAATTGCTTGATGTCAATACGGCAAAGTTTTTCATTAGCCTAAGCATTCGAATCGGACTATATTTTGATGATATATGACATGTTATGTAGTCGCAATGGCATGGTTGCCGCTTCCAGTATTCCTTGTAATTCTCGTACCTCTCGTAATTCTCGTACCAAGCAATTTGTAAGCGGGGCCTTCATGAGGTTATCCTACATGCACATGAGCCAATAAACTGATATGTTCTGTTGGTTTAGTTCAATACAAGAAATGGGCGAGTTTATGTCTCGACATTTTTTTGGAAGGCCTTAGTTCTTGGATCAACACTTCGCAGATATTAAATTATGTCGTGTTCAATGGCGGGTAGAAGCTTGATTTTTTCCAAAAATTCGCTATGAAAACGTCGAAAAAATTTATTGTTTCTCGTAAGCGCACGTAGAATATGTGTTTGACATCCTTTGGCGATAGAAATAATCGGCCCGGGCTACTATTTCCACTATATTACTGAATACGTTAGCTCGTCGCACAATAAAAAAAAGTACAGAACAAAAGCCTACAAGTTTCTACCAGACCATATAACCATCTTTCTCACATTAATATATGTATATATATATACATATGTATATATATATATATATATTTATATATATTTATTACTATTCCAGTAAAGATATACTAGATGGAAAAAATAAAGGCGGCTTATTAGAATATATTCTTATAATTATACTAACGATAAATTTTACAAAATGAAGAATGAGACCTAAATGATCTCAGCCGGACATTCTATAATATTGAGTGGATGTAAATGATTTTTTTCGATTTTGTATAGGTGCTGTAAAACCACCGAAAGAATATAAAGACAAATTTTTATCGTAACATCGTATAAGCAACGAGCAAAAAACTATTTGTCTTTCATTTTTGAAAAGCTTACGTTGTGCTGTAGTCGCGTCCTTTGATCAATTTGTCTCTAGCTCAATACCAATGTCCGTCCAACCACTTCCAATCTTTGTACGAAATATAAAGACGATTGCTACATTTTGCCGGATTTTAGATGGATGGGTGAATGGATGGATTGACGGACAGACATGCTTAAATCGGTTTAGAATTTGATGCTGATCAAGTACAATACTCTTTAGGAATCTCTGAGACTTCCTGTTAGGAAATGATATACACCCTGCAACCCTCGGTGATGGATACAAAAAGTATTTAAAAATAATAATCCGCCTCGTGAACCCTTATTTTTTTGTTCATTTTATTTCTTTTTATTTAGCCTACAAACTTCAAATTTGTGTCCGCAAAACATTTTCATGTTTAAAATCACTTTTACAACAATTTTTCTTTTTTTTTGTTTCCTTTTTTTTTTCTTTTTTTTTTTAAAGTTTGTTAAGTGAAACATAATAATATATAACATAACAATTTGTAACTTTTCTTACATTTTCCACTATTTTTTTTTTTTTTCAATCCATTGTTGTTGGGGATATGAACTGAAGCATATAACAACAATAGTTTTACTAAGCTGTCACTCAGTTCAATTTCATTTAAATGTTAGAGCAATTAAATCCAACGTTTAAAGCAACAAACACATCAAGCATTGAAAACGAAAGAAAGGTAAGGCGAGAAGGAAAACTAAATGTGCATAAAGAAAACAATTGTTTTACATTGAAAATTATAGTTATTTAACTTGTTACAATTTTTTATTTTTTATTTTTTTTTTTTGTTTTTTGTTTATTTGTTTATTTGTTTGTGCTTTTGTTTCTGAATGGTTTTAGAGATTTGCCAAAATAAAAAAAAAAAGAGAAGAAACTTTAAAACAATATACATTGTAATCTGCACCAGCCGAATAACAATAGTAAGACAGCATTAATAACAATAACATGCATAGTATAACAACAATAGCAAAATCAACATCAACATCAACATTTGAAAATTTTAAATGGCCTCTGGCAAGGTTAGCTGCGATTATTTTCACTTTTTTATTATTGCAAATTTTGCTCTACTGTAAAATAATTCTCTCTCTCCCTCTCTCTCTCTCTTTCTCTCTCTCTCTCTCTTTCTATTTGGGGCTCTCTCTCTCTTTTTGCTGTAACACTGTAAGCACTGTTTTAGTGCAATTAAACTATCATTAAAAGCATTATAAAAAGCAATACTTGCAATATTTATCAATAAAAGATGAAGACATCATAATAACGACGAATAAAATGCATATCCATTGCTTTCATGCCTCCACGGCCGTGAAATGAAAAACAAATATCTTAAAGTCCGGCAGAGATTTCCTCAAGCATTTAATATGATGTCGTTTTGTTGAGGGTACTGATGAGAAATGAATTGCTTAAGGTACACAAGTAAAGCGAGCAAAGTATAGCGAGCAAGAGCCCACCATTAAATGCCCTACACCATCCTACATGTATTGTTGTAGCGGATTTTTAAAATGGGCCCGAAAACACCTCAACCTGTCTATTAAATTTCCTCAAAATATTTAAAAAATTACAAATTGTTTAACAGAACATATAAAAACAAGACGGGCAGACGGACAGACAAGCTTAAATGATTCTAAATTGATCGGTGTAATAAAAGCGGTGATCTATCTCAAATCCCTCCGGCTGTTGCATAGCCACATAATCTTTATATATGCCAGCACCTGAAGTGGTGTAGGGTATGTAGGGTCATATATACTGTTGCGATTATCTAAGAATTATTTTTATCCATAGTTAGTGAATTGTGCGATATTAACACCAGAGCTACCTACATTTTACATATACCTTCTACGGCTATAGGCCATTTTGATCCATTACTTTGGTGAAATTGGTAGAATATAAATAACGATAGAAAGCTGAAATGCGGCGCAAACATGCCTTAATCGATTAAAACTCCAGCGCTTACAACAAATCAGAAATTGAGAAAACTTTGCAAAACCGTCGACAAATTTTTCATATTTTCTTCTATAACTTTTGATTCCGTAGATAGTGTAGCCTTTGGATATCTATATGGCTTTCATATATATATGAAATTAGCCACTAAGTGTTAGCATTTATGTTGCAGTAATCATTTTCGGAGCTTTCAAATATCGTTTAATATCTAAAAGTATAGTTAAGCCTTAAGCTGCCTTCCCAAGAGGTAACTTTACTTCATTTCGGAAGATTCATCAAAGTGGGCCTTTGTCTTGGCGAAATATTGTCTTTAATATTTACGCTAAGGTACGAGTTACTTCATTCAAACTAACGCCACATAGAGCTTGGAATAAAGCAATTTTCGAGCAAAAAACACACTCGGAGATCGTTTCTCTTTCCGCTTACTTCAAACGTAGGTACTGTTGAGTCGTGACAGGTCGCGATAAAATATTGAAAGCGCGAAAACCTTAGCGCTACCTAGTAAGAAGATCTTTTAATACATATAAAAAAAAGGTGTTATGTATATGAAAACATATGTACACATCAGTCATTCAGTTCGATTCATCGTGCGAAGTGAGTCCTAAGTGATGTATCAGATATAGAAAAGTATCAATTGCGCCACGAGAGCTTAGCTTGTTTTAGATTAAAAACACTACCAGGACTTCAAAACTGTGCCCCGCAGAGTTTTAAGTTTTGAACTTTTCGTTTGTTATACCTTTTTATCTAGTTCGAAAAACACTTAAAATGAACGACAGATCTATCTAAAGTCCTTCTGAGTGACGCGTACGTCCGCACAAACTTAATGTACCCTTATATCACAAGTGACACTTTCGAAGAAATTATTCATATACGATCTAGGAAACGTAGACTTCTTCGCTTTATGCTGATAGTGCTTTCAGTGCTTCAGACTAAGTTAAATAGAACTTTTCTCTCGCTTAGTCAGGTACGATCCACGCTTTATTTTAGAACTAATTACCCAATGTGTTACATATGTTATTATAGTAACTTGTAGTGTGTTTACTATGTAATATGTAACTTGTTTCTATGGTCTATCTGTATGTTCTTTCTCAAGCTAAACAATAGGAGCAAAAGGAATTCGTTCTAAACTTTCTTTTTCTTTTTAATTATTTGCTTCAATTTTTTCTCTCTTTTCTGGGGTTGCAATGCATTGTCAATAGCAATAGAATTCAATGGATTCGTATACACTTTTTGCAAAATGTTTCATTTCCGACAATTACGTTTGTGAGTATAGATTAACAACACGCATACGATGTTTGTTTATTATTATACTTTTAATTATAGTTTATATGTTTTCATATTAAGGTCACTGTGTGTATATCGACACTGCGTCTATTGTCAAGGGTACATATTTTTCATGTGGTAAAGTCACGGTAATGATTACAAATATTTTCCATATGAACGATCTAATATATCACGTAAGTTAAATAGATACAAAAAATATATTCGATTTTAGACAAATCTGGCGTATCTATTACCATCAAATATGTGTATATACATACGTCTGTATAAAAATTCAATTCGTAAGTTCGTAGGATAATATATAGATGTCGCCATACATGAACTTTGGGTAGTGCTAACCTTCAAACGAAACATACGAAAATTTCATGGAATTTCAGCGGCTAGTTTGCAAGTTACAATTGTTTTAGTGATGCTACGTTTATTACACCTTGCACCACTTAAGTTTGTATGGATGTATGCAATACTCAGAATGTGATATAGACGCAATTTTTACTCTTCCTGAATTGATCTAAACTTGTCTGTCTGCCTGTCTGCCTGTCTGCCTGTCTGCCTGTCTGCCTGTCTGCCTGTCTGCCTGTCTGTCTGTCTGTCTGTCTGCCTGTCTGCCTGTCCATCTGCCCGCCTTGTTTTTTTGTATTCAGTTCACAGGTCGCACTAGCACACTAACATTTTTTGACACGCAGACGAACACTATTAAAAACTAGCCGAATGAATAAGATACGTCGTCGAGTGTCATAGTCCACTTTAATATGTTTGCTCATGTCTGTAAAACAATGGAAGATTCTGTTATACGTAATAACTCGATTGCGTTTTTTCTTAAGCCCTTAGCGGTGTTTAACGATATTTAATATATTTGTAAAAACAAATTTGATTATTTACCATAACTAACACAAGTCCGTCACATCCAGGATCGTTGATTTCAATCGAAGTTTAAAACATCGGCTCAAGTTATGCCCTCTTACGATAACTTTTGAAGTAACCAATTAAAACTTAGCTCATATTTTTTGTTTATGTCTGCCGCATATTTAATCAGTTTTTGTTTGAATGTATGTATTATCTCTTAAAGCACATGTTGAGATTAAATGCTAAACGATAAGATTTCTAATAAATATTTGCTTTAAAATAAATAGAAAATTCTGCCCACATATGAAACTTTTACGTACGAACACATTTCGCAAACGGAACCTTATCTGGGTTTGTATACAAAACTTGCTTTTTACTAAGCAGAAAAAAAAAAAAGAAAAAAAAATCTTAATTAATCTAAAAAACAAAAAAGAAAACGAAAACAAGCATTAAAAAACGGTATCATATACACATAGCCAATTAAAAAGGGTGTGTCTCAGAGATAATTATAAAACTATTTAAATATTAATATTAACATAAATGACACCCCAGGGGAGCCTAAAGTTCTCATAATTAAGCTAAATCGTACTGAAGGATTTTTGCACCTGTGTTTGTATTATGCGGCTTACTTTTTATATATTTTATGATAATTTCAAGTAATTATATGGATTTATCAATGTTTTCTCGGACTCAAACACACGTAAGTTCAGTTGAGTACAAGCAGCTTAACACTCCATAAATAAAAATAGATAGACATACACGAAACGTGTCCAAAATATCAAAACAAAAAAAACAAAAAAACATTTAAAAGAAAAAATTTTTGGTTGCCGAAAATTATTTTTATGGTGTTTTTATGTTGACAGTTGTTAAGCATAAAAATAATAAATCGAAAATATTTAATTAATTCATTGAATCCATTACTATATGCGATAATAATAAAAAATAATAATAATAATTAAAAAGATTATAGGAGGACATGGCCAACCATTAATTAGCGTACAGAGCTTTGCATGGCCCAGTTATTCACATAGCGACCTCTCATAATAGCTGTTTATATAAGGAGTGGTCGAAAAAGTGATCCGATCCGAAGCTGATCCGACTTTATTAAATTACGGCCTGAGTATTGAGCACAGGAAAACCAGACGGACGGACGGACGGACGGACAGACGGACGGACACAGAGACGGGTGGACAAGTCTTGGAGAGCGACTCTAAATCGATCAGTATAATAAAATGTGGATCAAACTTCATCTAAGTCTTGCCTAACCTAACATATCCTTCTACCACAATTGTGGTAGTGGAACGTAATATATTCCGTGTAAAAAATACTCGGAATAGTTAGAAATTCTTTTTGCACGGGGTATGGCGAAACGCATTCTAATGTAAGGACAAGTCAAAACATTAAAAGCGGCCTTTGAGCACCCTACATCAGTATTGACCTATGTGTTCCATGCTTACTGGAATAAATTCATATATCAATTGATTATTTCGGAAAAATTTTCACCGTAAAAGATTATTTCCTACAAAGACATCTATATGGGAGTTGGTTAACATCCAATGGAATGACCGGTTCAATTCCTATTCCTTTGGATTAGTCCTTGGGAACAACATGTCAATGTATAAAAATTCTCTAAAATATATCGAAATATTGGGTTTTTCTATTTGAATACCATATGCATGGGAAGACTTCGCCCTCGCTGATTGGAGAGGTTGTGGACAGATAAGATGTCTTTACTCTTCAACTCCCGCTGGCTTAACTTCGCGTTAAAACCGAAAACATCGATCTGTCTAAGCCTTTGGTGGGTCGTCTATTTATCTTCCAGCTTGTCCATCCGTCCACGTGCATCCTACGATATGCAGTAAGTATATCGAAGCATATACCCGTTTTTTGTGAAGAGTATACCCCTTTATTGTGTGAAAATTATAAAAACACATTTAATTTTTCCATCTTTCCATCCATGACTTGTTTTGCAATTTGACATTCGATGGCATTAAAAAAGTTCCCCTTTTGCCGCGAACCATTAAGCGAGTTTTCTTTATATCTTCTCTGATCTTCGTACAGCCCAATGCGCGTGCGATAGCTAGAACGACTTGATATAACTACAACTTTCATTACATCAATAGATTCAATAGCATTTGTTGTCGGCTTATGCGGTGGAGCTACGTCAACGTAGTTCTATATTCAACCTACTCAGGACGCGTTGCTTAACAAGTGCGTGACCCGTCGATACGAACAAGCGGTAAACGGATAAACTCGAGCCTGGAAAGTACACCAAATGGACTGGCTCTTCATAGTTGAGTATTCCCAACGTATCGCTCGTCGGTTTTATAACCGTTCTTGAGCTGCTTTTCTTAATATTCTCGAACTTTTTTGACGAATGAACCGTTCCAATCGACTTATTGTTGTTAGTAAGCGTTTAGTATTAAACGTTTCACGAGAGTTTAAGAGGCCGCAGCCTTGTGGTCCCATCAAACATACAGTATCGTTTTCTTGCCAAAGTGATTCGGTCTTGTTGATGGCAACTAAAGAAATCCACATTTCGCCCCAAGTAACGACAACATTTGCAAAAATTACTTTCTTTTCTGTCTGTCGAGAAAAAAATAACGCTACCTTTCGACATGTTGACGGTACTACAAACTATACTGTTGTCTGAATTTTGTATTCTTGTGAGCTAAAAATTCTTGTCAGATGTCAGTCAGCGAAAATGGCGCTAATGGCGTGCTTTGACAGCTAAAGGTATCTGTAGGCAAATATCACTTTCAGATTTACATACGTGACGTCTGCGCAATGACGTGACGTTTGGTCGGCTTGCTATGATTTGCTTTAAGTAAAATATTTAATTTGAGCTTCTCGATGAGCGTTTCAAAGAGAACTTAACTACCAAATCCAAATGGTCAACATTAATAAGGAAAAATGCAATCAGTTCAGAATGTTATACTAATCAAAAAATCCAGCTCTCAGCTTTCAGATACTTATTTTTGTAAGCCAACGCATAATTGCAAAATTAGTATAACTTGTCTGGTGTCGAAATCGTGTCTACTCCTGTATGCAATATTTGACGAATAAAGCATTAAATAATAAGCAAAAACGAAGAGTGAAAGTATGTATAACAATGCAAAAGAAAAATGCAATCGAACGTACACAGGTGTAGTAAGGGAGAAAATTAAAAAAAAAAAAATTATATCTTTATCTGTTAAAGTCAGAAACTTTTTGTTAAAAAGACCTGCAGGTTGCAATCAAGGTTAAAGTGTTTCTTTTGTTATTTATTAATTTTTTTTTTGTTTTGCTAATAATGAAAAGTGAAAATTATTGTTTATTAAAACTAAATGGACGAACATGACCATCATTAGTAAAGTTTTAATACCTTGGCTCTGAGATTTTTGAGGAGATTGCGAAGCACTATTAAAACTCAGTAACTTTAACATAATGATAGTTAAGGATTGGAGTGAACTACGCCACCAATCATTTAAGCGGAAGAAATGGTATCGAAATCTTTAGCAAGAAAAATGTACATAAATAATAATATAAAATATAAAAATATAAAATAAAAAGAAACAAAAGGAAAACTTTTTCTTCATGTAATGTTTTCGATTAAATTTTTTTTGCAGATTTTATACTAAAATTAATTTAATAGGATTCCAATAAAACATTAACCATAATTATAGCCACAAAATAATTACAGACTTTAATTATAGATAAATTAAATTTATAATCCATGACCGCCTTTTGTATTCAAATTTTTAAAAAATTATTTAAAATTACCACTCAATGGTTACGAAGTATTTGCCTAATGGGTGTTTCAAAGTGGGGTGCAGTTTATGATTTGTTTTTTTGGTGACTTCATCAATGCTCGAGAATGTGGTTTACATTTAGTAAAAATATTTGAAATAGAAATATGTTCTCCGTAAATCCTTTGGCTCTATCTTGCGAATCCTACTTTAATCTCAGCAAACAGATCGCCTAGCCACTCTGCCCCACCTATAGAAAGGCCATTAGCAGCATATATATAGAGACACGTGCAGAGTGGTCATGGATTTGTTGCAGTACGAGAAAGCCGAAGATGTGCGATACAATGACATAATTGTATAAGACGTGCGAATTTCAAAGTTAATTTTATTCCAAAAAAGAAATTAAAAAAAAATCATTTTTCTCCAAACATTTTTTTAAATCATTTGTCAAAAGAAATTATTGGGGTTATACAAGCAAATTACATTTTCGGACAAGATGGAGAAAAATATTTAAAACATATTTGCGGACTTAAAGGGATAGAATTTTGTTATTTCAATTATGTCACATGTAAAATATTTCAAATCCTTTAATGGCTTAATATGTAAATTAAATTTTCAGAAGGCATATTTTCATACTTATTAAAATCGTAACATATAAATCGTATTTTCGGACAAAAAATAAATGAAGACATGTAAATTGTATTTTGGGACAAGAAACAAATTAAAATGTAAACCATATTTTCGGACTAAATGGGATGAAATTTGACTTTTTCAGCCATATCATACCTAAAACATTGCACACTCAATAAAGTTGGAACATGTGTATTATATTTTCGGACAGGCACGAAATGAAAATGTCAATCATATTTTCGGATAAAAAATATGAAATCATTTTGCTTTATATGAGCCTGTGTTTTTTTAATAGAAGTGATCAGTGTAATTAGTTGATGTTGAAAATGTTAATCATATTTCCGAACAAAATGAAGGAAACTCAACACCTACGATATATTCTCAGACAAGAGGAAATAAACACTTAAATTTTAGGTATGACAAACAGCATGTGACAAATTGTCAGTCAGCTTGACTGAATGTTCAAGAACAACAACAACAACAATAGAAAATTGTGAACAACATTTCCAAAAGCATATTGGCATCATTATTGACAATTGTCAGCGATTTTTTGTGGAATTTGTTAATTTTTTTTCATTTTTGAACAATTTTTGCTTAAATTCAAGGACAAGTCTTATTGCAATTCACAACAAATCGTGAATTTTCTTATAATAACTGCATCGTTTCGTTCGCATTATGATATAATGAGTCATCTTATCGAGATCATAAACTTTATTATTCCCATTAAAAACGTTGTAAATTTTGATATGCTTATCGTCAGTTCATATTGGATCACCTAATCTGCTTATGCTTACGAACGTACTTTCCATTTTAATTAAAATTTTAAAAGGAAGAGGGAGAAGGGGGAGAAAAAAATGAGAAACCAAAGCTCTAGCGCGTTTCTATTGTTATCGTTGACGCACTCCACATTCCTACACATATTTCAGATTAAAATTAAAAAAAAAAAAAAAAAAAATTAATAGAAAAAAATTACAGCAAAACAATAAATCACTTTCTCTGTGTATATTATATAGCAGCTATATAATTTAAATTTTAAATAAAGAAAAAAGAAATAAGAAAAATTATATAAAACACTAAAAGAGGTAACGGTTATTGCTTTAGCGAAAACACTTTAAAAAAAAAAAAAACTAATACATGCTGATCTAGATTTTTTTACGAATTTTATTTTTTTTTGCTTTTGTTTTTCTTTTTTGCAAACACTATCTACCTTTACCTACAATATATAACGACATACGCGATAGTCCACTCTAGAGATTTTATAATCTTTTTTACCATTCGGTGGTGGTGGTGGTGGTGACGGAGAAACGAAAATATATCTTAAGTAAATTTCCTAAAAAAGGTGATTTATTGTTTAAATTTAGGTTACTGAACGAACACACACACTTTTGTTCGTTATATCAAAAAAAAAAAAAAACAAATTTTTTGCAAAAGATATTTGTTTAGGATTGTTTTCTTTTATAATTAATGCCAGTGGGACACACACACCATTAATCGCGTTTCCATTGGCATTATTTACATTTGTTTGTTTAAAAAATATTGCGTCTGACAATCAGGAAACTTTACTGTCTAAAAAATATCAAGTTTAGCCAATAAAAAAATTGTATTATCGAGAAAATATTGAGCTGGTTGATAAGGGAACGCTTTAATTAAACTCAAATCGCAGATGTATTTAAGAGTATCAGATTGAAATCATGCTTATCGAAGGCTCAATATTTTTTTTCAACTATATAACATAGATTTGCATATTTTAAAGAAACCTTTTACTTTCTATTCAAATGCCTTAAAGGTAAGTCCACATGCATTTTTTTTTTTTTTCTTTTATAGATTAAACAAAAGACTTAAGTAACATACTTTATAATAAAATCAAGTTTTGCATAAACTGATTAATAAACTGTGTGTTTAGGCAAATGTTATACAACAAAGTTATGGCCGAAAGCTGTTTTTTAAGGCAAGCATTCAGGCGAAGAAGGAAGTATTTGCATAATATCTTGCGTTCTAATCATAATAACCTCCTCTAGAATGAGTAGATAAGAAAATTGAAGCCATTAGAGAGGATGATGATTGATCTTTTTGCGATCTTTGTGTTACTATACTATAAATCATGGTCACTAATTCGAGTGCACTACAATCAGCGAAACATCATGTCCTGCATTTTGAAACCAAAAATAAAGATTTGCGAGTTATAATACCCTTAAGGCCATATGAGACGAATATGAAGAGAAATGTGAACAATCCATTTATGATTAACGAGGGGTGGGACGGATATAATTGTTTGAAATTTATAACGCCTTCCTATAGACATTCTATGGTTTAGATGGTGATAGGCTCAGGTGCTCAGCAGCCGACCGATCATGTTTGCATTAATCTTCAAAGCAGCTTTTGCAGATCACGAACAATAAGCGATTTTCACTCCATAAGACGTACAGTCTTCATTTCATTAATCGATGAGACTATCTTAAAATGTGACTTGTACCTGCTTTTTTTAATGATAAAGAATCATTTAACGACAATTGCATGGAAGGATTTTCAGAAAATGGTCTCGTTTTGGCAAAAATTTGGAAAATCATAAACAAGCTCGATTTGGAGCCACTTCCTGAATCAACCTAAGTTTGTCTGTCCGTCTGTCCGCCTTGTTTTCTAGTGTTCAATATGCGGGTCACAATTCTCAAGATATTTTGACGAAATCAGACAAGTCTTGGGGAATAAGTTCGAAAGGTAAATGTTTTTTTCATATAATTTTCATAATATTGTCGAGAAACGAGTTGTCTGCTAGACCGATTCCCAAAGATTTAAAGTTTTCATTCATTGTCGAAGAAATTCATTCCAATTCAATGAAGATTGCAAACTGGAAAACAAAGTTTATATACCGCCAACTTCTAGCTGCTAAGTATACAAACAAAAAAAAAACAAAAACAAACAAAAACAAAAAAACCCATCAACCAACAGTTATAATGCAATACTCAAAAACATTTTACATAATACTGTAAAAAAACCGGTCTGATCGTAACTTTAATGAAATGTTAGAACGCGATCACTTAGAAAAATGCAAAAAAAAAGAGAAAAGAAAAACCTCATACTATAGTACAAATGAAAACAAATCAAGCAGAAAAATTTAATAAAACTAAAATATTTAAAATATTATAATTACAGATAATGAAAATGAAAATCAAAATTAAGTTTATACTAAGCGCGAAAGCCAAACGAAAGGAAATAATAAAATTAGAATCAAGTAAAACTTCAACTAAACTTGACTTTGCAAAAGAAGGTAATCGTCGCTTCTTAATGAAACTAAAAGGAAGTCCTAATAATAAAAAAAAAAAGCCATTAAAGAGAAACTTTTAATTATTTAAGATAACTATAAGAATATTATGAGCGTCCTTCGCTTTACATAGGCAGGCTATTATTACTATTATTATCATTATGGGATATGTTCTCTATATTTGCATACAGTAGATCCTTGTATATATAGCACGTAGGATCGTTACGTACTGTAAAAATCAGTTTAATTTTTATGACAGTTGGTCATAAAATAAATATTTTCCTTCGCAAAAATTGTATAAATATTTGTACATACATACATTTTCTACCTTCTTTCGTAAGAACCTATTCGTTACGGCAGCTATTGGCACTAAAATCCAATGAAACCGTAATATTTTTCCTATTCTTCTACCGGCTTCTACGACTCTCTTTTAGCATGAGTTATACAAATCCGTGTGGCATGAATTCGCGAATTATCGAATTATCGGCGATCTATTGTGTTCCTTAAATCTATATAAATTCTTACAAAGTAAATCTGCACCGGATCGTATACGATAACTGGTACCATTTTCCAAATGCTTTGCAAGTGGGGACTTGACACCGAACTGGCTCACAACACTTTAAAAAACTTTAACATTCAGTCGGAAGTTGATATTAGTCTAAGTGCCGAAGAGTACAAACACTATCTGGAACTGTAAGGCAAAAGATGGCGTGAGGAGTTCACGAACACGCCTAAAATAAAACAAAACAAACTAACTTGTAACACATGGCATACATTGACAAAGAGATACTGTCAGAGTTCGAGAACCAACATTTCGATAAGTATGCGAAACAGGGCCTTAAGTACAGGCTGTCAAGAGTTCACTTGAAATCTCGACTTCACTAGAAACGCAACAAATTCGATCTCTTTTAGATGCGTTTTTTCACAATGAAACATATTGCAAAACAACACTAAGCTTCAAGCCAAGTGCATCTACCTACTTACATCAAATTCTATTTTTGAAATGGTCAAAGTGCTAAAAATTTGTCGAAAACCTGCCTCTTTATGTATTCGGCCACATGATAAGTTTAAAAATAGATGTAATCTGCTCACGGTAGATAAAATACGATGTGCATGTACATACATTCGATTTGTGAGTTTTCTTTTTTGTTATGTTGGTATACACGGTACACTCGTACATTAGCCGTTAAGGATAAGGATTGAAATCAATTTTCTACGAAGATCATCTTTATAATAATAATAATAATAATAATAATAATAATAATAATAA
>KK503134.1:28770-45685 GCA_000688735.1 Glossina austeni | reverse complement strand
TCTCTCTCTCTCTCTCTCTCTCTCTCTCTCTCTCTCTCTCTCTCTCTCTCTCGCTCGCTCTCTCGCTCTCTCGCTCTCTCTCACTTTCTTATGATTAAGGACTGATCGTAATGCTAGAATACGATTGTGAAGCCGTCAGTCTTAAACTTCTAAATTTTGTCTTTTATGAATTTTTGAAAATATAGAAGCAAAAAATCAAATCTTTTTTTTACTTTAGGTTTTTATCCCTCCGGGCGTTTATAGGGCAAAGCTATGCTGAAATATAAATATTGTGCCATAGTTAGGTAGAAAAGGCTTATGTTTACATGAAGTGTTACGCTTAATAACGATGTTTACGTTTAAATACGTAGAGAGGATGTTAGTCCACTTACATCGCGTATGAGGTTTACACAGCTTGTCACGATTGCTATGTTGTCATACAATTTTAATGGATAATCTTTTGACTTTTTGTTATTTAACTTCATTAAAGCGGCTAAACTAACCATCCAGTGAGTTTCTTAACAAAATACAGAGGAGATAGTCTTAGCTGCTTGTTCTCATCCTACTTTTACTTGTAGAATTTATTTCTTTGTTCTAACGAAATTGCAATAATAATAGCAATTAGTGAAAGAAGAAACAACAACAAAAAAACAAAATAGACAAAATGAACAAAAAAAAATTCACTTTTTCCATTCCATTTAGTTTTTTTTTTTCATATTTAATCTAATGCGTCCAATGCAGATATGCTTTGCAAAGCTGCTTAATAAATTTATAGGAGCGAAGAACAATTGCAAATTTTGATGCAGCCGCTCTATCTGTTAGTCTTTAGGCAAGAATGAAACCTCTTATCTTAAGTTTTGTATGAATGCTTAGTCATCTGGAGACGCGTACATCAGTTTCTTGGCGAATATGTCATAGCGCAAGATATGGTGAAGGGGGTACCACCCGAAGAAGGTGGCAGGAATCGTGCGTAAGAATCGTTAAGCTTCAGAATTAAGAGCTTGGGTGATTACAATAGATCTTCTAGATCACGGTACAGTCTGCCCAAACCATAATACAATACAGTAACCCGGAGCGAGAGACGAATTATAATTCAGCTAAGACAATAGAATAGAACGGAGTGTGGAATAAGTCTGCTACGGTTACCGTGTCAAGCGTTCAAAAGCTTTGTAGACCGGTGGATAAGTCTTTGTCTGCCATTTCTGGTCAAGTGTGGCAATAGGTAATAACGGTGCAGTTACAGTTACAGAAGAGAAAAAGTTATTTATAAGATGTTCCGGATGTTGAGGGCAAAAAGAGTAAGGTTTACGATTCTCAGCCTTCGGGTTCGATCGAGTCGAGTAAGCTTCCTTCCATAGCGCGGAAGTATTGAACAGACTGTCCATGGATTTTTGTTCAAATTCTGCCGTGAATTCTCCCGGCACTAATGTGTTATCGAGATCCAACTCAATACTTTTTGCCTATTACCTATCTAAACTTTGCGTAATCGAGTAAAGCTCAGTTCAAAAATATAGTTAATTAGTAGAAGAAAGTCTTCGTTGATTAAGATCGATATATTTTATATTTCGGAAAACCTAGAGGGTTTTTACTTTTCGAAATTAGATCCCCGAGCCACTATTAAATAAATACATCTATGCCTGGGTGTGATCGATCAGAATGGCTAGATCGGGCCCATACCCCGTCGCATTGTTGGCCATTTCTGCTTTAAAAGGCCTTCACTAAATAAATTGTGAATTGAGTTTGTTAGTGTGTTAGTGTTTTTATTTGTATTCTTATTAGGTATTATGGAAATGAGTTTTGAATAAATGCCATAATCATAATCGTAATCATTACAGCAGTGTTTTTAATATTAAATGATTTGACAGCTTTTGTTAATGTTTTTGTTTTTGTCTTTCTTATTGTTGTTGTTACTATTGTTTGCTGATTTTGTTATTATTGGTAATGGTATTGATGTGTTATTGTTATCTATCCGTTCGATTTGTGTGTGTGTGTTTTTTTTTTGCAAAACAGGTGTATTCCGTTATGATCTGCCATACAAAACGTATAACAATTAATATAAAGCCAACAAACTGTATGAATAAATTTTAACGTTAACTGAGCGAGCTATGGATAGATGTTGAAAATACAAATTAGTGTAAATTAAATATTAAATTTTCAACATTTATTTACGGTACCAAAGTCGTATGAAAGGAAAAAGATAAATTTCTTTACATTTTTTTTTTTTTTTTTTTGCAAATGATGACTTTCCGTACAATTTTCTATATTTTTTTTTTATTTTTTTTATATATTTCTACGTTGGCCAGATGCCAAGTCAATGACTTGCTTTGACTAACAAGCCGTCTTAAGAGTTAATAGAAATTCAACAAGGAATTGAAAGAAAGTAAATAATGTGGTTTACGACATAACCGAAATCATCCTCATTATGTCATAATGAATATTTATGATGTCTGTCATCTTTTCGCTTAGATAGCTTTTCATCAAAATGGCAAAACAAAATCTTGTCTCTTTCGTAATTTTTAATATCGTTTATAAGTTTTATTATACGTTCAGTATTTTCGCGGTTCATATAAAGTTTTTTCCTTTTTTTTTTTTTTTTTTTTTTTTGAATAAATTGAAAAATATAAATTTCCGTAATTTATTGTACAACATACGTCGCTTATGAAAGTTAAAAAAAAAATGAAAGTTTTTTTCATAAAAATTAAGCACATTTGTTGTTTTTAGGTGCCATTTATCTTCTAATTAAATATAATTAATTTTATCAGTGAGTAATATTTAACACCAATCTACATGTGTATCTATAGAGATATACACTTCTTCGACAGTGTGATATAACGGAGAGGTTAATTTTGTATATAAAAAAAAAAATTAAAAAATTCCAAAAACAATGAAATGAAAAGAAATCAATAAAAACGCTGTAATGAGTCACAGTCCACTATTAAAAAGCCTACATCACCCTACAGTCATTCATAAAGCGACTTTACAAATTAGGACTTCATATGGGAAGTGGTCCGATCTGAACCATTCTCAATGGCTTTTGACCTTGGGCTGAAATACCTCAGTACGTCAAATTTCATTAAAATATCTCAAAAACTGTGGATTGCAAGTTAAACACAAGAAAACATGGCGGGCTTACATCGATTCAGAAATTGATTCCAAGTCGATTGGTATACTAAAAGGTGAATCTATCTAAAGTTCTTCTTGATCTTGCATACATTCGCACAAACTTGTGGTATAGAATATAAAAATGCTTTTCTGTTCCTCTCAAACTCTCATCATTCGTTGCTACACAACTTCAGCATTGTGTTGCTTGCAGTCCTCAATGCACTGTTAAATGTCCCAAGTCATATAAAAAAATATTTAAGCTTTAGAAAAGTGCTAAAAAAAGCCACGTAACTGTTCAGAACTCCAGAGTTTTGGGATAAACTTTAATTATTGCGTATCTTATACGTCTCCGCGGCTGAGTAACGTCACTAGCTACAGTGACTCCCTAGTCAGCAAGGACAATGACACTTACACCTACACCGTTATCTCTTTCTCTTTCCGCACATCATTCTGACCATCACCGTGGCACAAGTATAAAGAACACGCCCTAGTTTATTGATTATATTAAAAAAAAAAAAAACGTGATCTTAAATCTAAATGGCTCTGCCAAGGGATGTCCATTGAGCATAGGCAGATTTTCCATCTTTAAGGCGTAACCATAATTTAATTTCAGCTTTCTATCCTAATTTTTACGTCACAGGCAGTTCCACATTGTCAATTGAACATCCGTTTGTTAGAAGTGGGTAGTGGTCATCGATGTATAAGAAACTGGACTGGCTGACAAGAAGAAGAATCTATTTAAAGATCTTTCCATATAACTAAAAATCCTCAAAGGATTCTAATACTTTACGCGCTTTGTAAGGTATTTAAAGCTTCACAGTTGAACTGCGTTCGATTTTGGCGTAATACGTTTCATGCTTTAAACACCAGTCAGATAATTATGAATAGTTTTAATACGTACATCTACGTACATTAGCCTATTGTCTGGCATAAATTGTAAATCATGAGATTGGATCTCGTAAACTTTAAGTTACAGCTTTTTCATCAATCATTTCGGTAAAGTGTAGGATGGTCCTCGTAAATGTCTGTACAAAGTTTCATATTTAGTCTGAATCCAAATTATAGTATTTTGCTTAGTTTAGACAAGGTTAAGCATGATCACGCCCACATTTAATTTTATTTGTTACCACTAATGAAGATCTTAGTTAGTTGACTATTGATTCCCAACTTTGCCATTGAAAGCATTTAAGCCACAACTGAGACAACTGACGGAAGGAAGGACGGAAAGGCGAACACTCGGAACTAGTTAAGTGCGAACCAATACTCTCTTCCAAGGCACTGACATGTGATATCTTGATCACTGACACTGTACACTTTCCTAGTTCTCCGAGATTCGCCCTTTTTCAGGCTATAAATGATCGAACAAATTAAGTACAGACATTTATAAATCGGAATATATATATATAAAAAGGAAAAGAATATATAAAGCAAGAATATCTATGGAAGACCCTACACGTTCCAGCCTTCAACGATATGTCTTTGCTTCATACGCGAATTATTTTAAAGAAAGTTGAAACTCTGGATTACTTTACAAATGCCCCGAAGAAAATGTTTAATATTTCTATGGCTATGAATAGTCTAGGTTCATATAGATCCTTCTTCTATTGATTGATTGAGTTCACTGCATTAAGTATTCACAATTCCCTTCAAAGCGATCAATTCCATTTCACTGACTTAAGCGGTATTGAAAACAATTTTTTTAAAGATTTATTTTTGAGAAATTTGGAAAAGCGCTTATTTTCCCTATATTTTAAAAGAAAATTACAATTGTTCCTTTTTTTAAATCCATTAACGATATTTGTCGTTGTTGTTGTTGTTGTTGTTGTTGTTGTGTTCACATCAACCAACACCTTATTATCACGCTATATACTAATCATTTTTGTTATCGGTTTTGCGTAAACATTTTAGCGCCTGTCAAGTGTGTACACCCAATGCTACCAACACAGTGTGGAGTCATTGTCAATGCGTGTTAGCTGATGGTGTCGAACGTGGCATACTGACAGCTAATCGCATGATACCCGGCCCCAGCATACAAGTTTGTGAAAATGATAAAGTTGTCATCGATGTGGAAAATCATATGGAAGGCATGGAAGTAACCATACACTGGCACGGTATATGGCAACGCGGTTCCCAATACTATGACGGTGTACCGTTCGTAACACAATGTCCTATACAGCAAGGCAACACGTTCCGGTAATAAGTGAAAGAATGTGATAATAATTTATTTGTGTTTGCATTTATGTTTTACAAAAAAAATATCTCGTAGCTATCAATGGACAGGTAATGCGGGTACACATTTCTGGCATGCTCATACAGGTCTGCAGAAACTGGATGGCCTTTACGGTAGCATAGTCGTACGTCAACCACCTTCACGTGATCCTAATTCGCATTTATATGACTTCGATTTGACGACACACATTATGCTAATCAGTGATTGGTTGCATGAAGATGCTGCTGAACGTTATCCTGGCCGTTTGGCCGTTAACACTGGACAAGATCCCGAATCGTTATTAATAAATGGAAAAGGTCAATTCCGTGATCCGAATACTGGTTTCATGACAAACACACCTTTGGAAATTTTCACAATAACACCGGGACGCCGCTATCGTTTCCGTATGATTAATGCTTTCGCTTCGGTTTGTCCAGCTCAAGTGACAATCGAGGGCCACACTTTAACGGTTATAGCCACAGATGGTGAACCTGTGCATCCGGTTCAAGTGAACACGATCATATCATTCTCAGGTGAGTTTTGTACCGTGTATGTATATATATATATATATGTGTGTGTGTGTGTATGTGTGTCTGCCTGTGTGTATTCTTATGTGTTCTTTTGTTTTTATTTATTTTTTATTTTTCAATTTAATCAAAGTCTGTCTGGTGTTGTTGTTAATGCCACGCGCAAACTAATCCGCAAGCGTTACCGCCTCTACCTCTGTGCCTAAGCACAGACACAACATCTACGTATACATATTTATATTTATACGGAGTTATGTATAAAAATATTTGCTATATAAATATTTACATAATTTCATTATGCTTGTGAACGGAGAGGGTGTGAAGAAAGAAAAATCAAATCATTCGCATAAACAATTAAAATAAAGCATAAAATAACAATCGCAACAATATCACGAATAAAAACAATGTAAACAACATACATAAGCACACATAATTCATAATCAAATGAATGTGTCGTTGTTTATCTGTTTATATGACACACTCACACCTTTTTTAGAAAAATAAAATTAAAACAAATTTCAACACACCGCTGTTACCGCACAATAATAATGCACAAAAAAACTATATATATATGTAAAAAAAAAAAAAAAAAAAAAAAATGCTTTAATTAATTATTTATGTAATAAATTTCAATTAAATAGAGAAAAATGCCAATAAAACCGTTATAATTAAAACTAGTCGAACAATGAGAACCCTACACAGTCAAAGAAACCATTCCATTATTATTATTAAAACAATGGAAAGGCAGTGGAAAATATTTAAATTAAGTCAAAGCGTTGAACTGAGTCGCTTAAAATCTTATAAAGAAGGCTGGGGGTATTTTATTTATTTTTTTTTTTTTTTTCATATTTTTGCTTTACTTTTATTATTTTCCCAAAATGTATGTGCACTGCGAAGACGTGCATACATCTTGAGCTTTAAGAAAACATCGTCAACTTAGGTTTTATGTGCAAAATTTGCTTACGTTCGGATGCATGAACCTTACGTTAAGGTTAGCGCAGCATACCGAATGCTGTTGTGCATCGGATTCTGTGCATTTTTCAGTTTCAATAAACACAACTTTTTTTTTTTTTTCATAACATGAAAAATGTATCGATATTCAAACTTTATGGTGCCTTGCGAGATCACGTATCGGTGTATTGGTACAGCATCGTGCTCTGCAATTAAGGCTACTGAAGTTTTACTGAGTATTTGTCGTCACTAAAAAAAGCCTTAAACAACATATAACTGTATGCCGGAAGAACACACTTTCAATCTAAGCAAAAAATTGAGAAGCTGCTTAGTAAAAATAAGAAACGAGCGCGGCTTACATTAATCTTTACCTGGCATTGGAAAATAATGTAGCGGAAAATACTCTCACTGGTGATCTGGAAAGACTATGATTAAGAGGCATTTTCTTTTACCTAACAAAATTTGTGACCTAAGCACACTAAAGATAGGAGAGTCTCCTATCGGAAATTTTCGTTATCAGATGCCCGGAGTCAACATGCCTAACCTTATCCTAACTTCTTTTTGTTGTTGTAAATTGCTACAGCCTAAATGGCAGTCAGTCATAGCTTTCAAACCCTTTTCGAACCCTTTTCAATTATCATTTGAGCTACGTTAAGCCTATTTATTCTATAATAACTTCTTATGATTCCATTTTACTCGTGTATGTAAAATATAGTAAACGACACTAATACAAGAACTTAACATATGCGGTTTTTATTTCCTCCCACTGTCATGTTAATGATACGCTATAGTTGGTTGGCTTTGAACAACTTTTCTTAAGCCAGATGAAGAAAGCCACGATGTGTACTAAATGACGACTGAACCAAGAAGAAAAGAAGAAATTTTCTTTCGATTTCTATTTTTTCTAATAATTCTTTCGTTTTCCAGGTCATTCGTTGTACATAGAATAAAATGAAAGAGAAGTTATAAGAACTCACATATGTAAAAATCACTTAATAAGACGAGACATAAAGAAAATAACTTAGCCTAGAACGAACTCTTCGCAGTACGACATAAGATGCTTTTTATGGCAAGCGTTCATACTGCCACAATTCCTTATTCAAAGACTTGAACTCTTAAATTCATACTGTTGCCAATTGTCTACATTCCATTTCCACTTAACTTTCAAATTAATTTAATTTAAAAAAATGAAACGTTAATGCAGACAATAACAACAATATGGATTTCATGGATTTGCAATGAAAACACAATAAAGATTCCGATAAATTGACGTTTATTGACGTCTTTGTTTGACTTTAATTCTGACTTTAATTCTGACTTTAATTCTGCCTCATCTGAACTGTGGTCACTGTCTTTATCTAATAAATTGTAATGTTAGCTTAAGCAAAATAATAGTTTTAAACTAGGTTATCACTACAGTTACATTTAATGTGGGTTATAACTAAAGTAGGTTAACTTAACTGGGCTGTAGCTAGATTTACATTATTGTGAAAATATGAAAAAGTGTAAACTTAGCATAAGTGATTGATAAGTGAGTAGAATGCGATGAATCGATAATGCTACAGATTAATCAAAACAACAAACGACTTGAGGAAAGAATAATCGGTTCGACATTGTTTTTAACACCTGGTGGGGTGATCCTATGACCCGCCAATTTGAAGCTTTCAGTTTACTTATTATTGGTTAAAAAAAGTGTGAACCGGAAAGTACCAAACTAAAGCATTCATTCCTTTGGTGATGTTACTAAGCACAGGTTCACTGATTTAAATCAACAAAGAAAGCGCTGTTTGTGTGATTGATTCCATTGTAGCCATTAATGTAAAACTAATTTGAGGGAGATGAAGCTCTTTTTACACGCTATCTACTATCGAATTCTGTAGGTCTGTAGTAATTAATGCTAAGTATAATGTGGCCGTCTGCGTAAAATTGACATCTATTTCCGTATCCCTCAGTAGGATCAATCCTACAAACTCTGTAACCTTTGTAGGGTGCTTTAAAGACAAGAATAAAAACCAAGTATTGTGTAGGCGGTTATTGCGAGTTAATGGTCGCACTTTTTAACTGCCGAACTATGCGGTAGATGGCTAAAGCAGTGCATTAACTTCATTATTTTATTTTCCCCTCTAAGGTGAACATAACTTTCTTACCTGTGCGCGTTGCATTTAATGTATTAATCATAAAATATTAAATCCATGTACGTTAATAACAATTTATCTAAACATACATTAAAATAATTGTTGTACATAATTACATATTAAATTTATTGTTCACTAAAATGATTACAGATGTTTTCAAATTAACCACAAAACCTACAGAAACGAAAGTTGTCGACGCTTTTTGTTTTTGTTTTTTTTTTACTTTTTATATTTTTTTATCTCTGTCTTTCGCTACTTTTTCAAATAAAACTTTTGTGGTTTTTATGGGGAAATGATTTCAGTTAAAGCACAGTGGATTTATTGTAATATAATCCTACTACAATGCAATGAATAGAAACTAATGAACATACACATAAACAAACACCTAAACTAATATAACGAACATAACAACAAATGAGTTCTTTTATTAAATGTTTTAATTATAATTTATTTGATTGGCGAACACATAATACAAAATATTTATGATTTGTATTATTAATCAATCATTCTTAAGATATTAACAAATAGAAAACAATAACAAAAAGACACAAAAAAAGAAAAGAAGAAACAATGAAATTCCTTTTTAATCTGCTCTCGACAAATTATGACAAATTGCTTTATAAAGCATTCGATTATCTAAAAAGTATTAAGCCATTTAAAATCAAACATTTGCAATATTAATATCGTAAGAAATCTTGGAAACTAATCCATAAGTCAGCCAAAAGAAGGTATAACATGGATGACCTAAAAACTTCTTGCTAAGTCTTCTAAATGTTTGTTTGGTTGCTGAAAACCATGAGACAGCCCCACAAATAGCCGATTAGCTAAGAAGCACGACTGCCAGGTTGCAGGACGGCAGGTTCTAAGCTCCAATGCGATAGCGTTTTCTTCGATCGTAGTTTTAGAGAATATGCAGCCGATAAACGCATGACAATGACCGATTTGGGCACACACCCTCTCTAAATTTCGGTCGCTACACTATTCCCTTTTTCGTCATCTTTCTGAACGTCACCGTATTCCACGTATAGGGGACATCCCCTAAGCGATTGCGTCATATTAAAAAAAAAAAGAAAGGAAAAGTGAATAAAAGTTTATCGATATCTCTTCTTCTACCTTCCCTATTAATCACCAGCCACGTAAGCCCTCCGAAACCGATCCATAACTTCTTTGTCTTTTAGAAAAGCTTCGCATATAGAAACTCAATTGTATTTTTTTTTTTTAATGAAATCAAGTGATATATCATTCTTGTCATCCAGATTTCACCTTAGAATTCACCTGCATGTCGAACTTACGCCGCTTTCGGTGCGATATTATTCACACTTTTTTTATTTTTTTTTTTTTTGTATCCTAAGTTAAGACAACTTTTCGATTTTCGTTCCCGTTTTATTTGCTATGCGTCGTCCTCGCATATTTGGCATTAAACTAATTTTTAGGTTATGTCTTGATTGAGTTCTGAACTTCACAATTTTCGGTAGAATTTTATTTACACTTCTTTGTTTTTTCGATTCGTTCGATCCTGGCATCTTCGGGATTAATCATCATCATCATTGTGCTCGCTTTGCCGATTTATTAACTTATTGAAGAAACTTTCCAGAATCTGCACTTGCATCGAAATGCAATTTTTAAATACCGCAGAAAGGCGCGACATTTTCCTTCATTTTCGTTCAGAATTTCGCACACACATCTTTTAGGAAATAGAGATCATTTGGATAAAATATTTTAAGCGATTTTTCCATTATACCCTACACAACTTGTGGTATTAGGATGGATTAAGTTTGTGCAGAGGTATGCATTGCTCAGAAGGACTTAATGGTCGAATCAGAATCACTTTCTAAGCTTGTCCGTCCATCTGTCCGTTTCGTTTGTTTATGTTAAACGTAAAATCCGCAATTTTCGAAATAATTTGATCTGATAATTTGATCAATCGCTAGTCTAGTTCCCGTTTTGTATGTACCGCAGTATAAGACTGTGGTGGTAGACTTAAAATCGCAACCGTTACAACAAGTAAAAGCACTATCGGGGGCGACGGCATAACATTTTCCAAATAATCGGGAGGCATCTGCGACATTGGTTGACATTGACATAGATGTAGGAGAGACTTCCGCTTTTAAGACCAAAAAAAAAAAAAAACAATACTACTCTGGCACAAACACCGACATGTTTTCACCCAATGGCGAAGTGTATTGGAAATGATTCGGATCGGACCAATTTTTCGATCCGGTTTGGAAAAATCCTTAGATGAGTGACTATATTAAGCGAAGTCATTAGCATATTTTATGCAAGGCCTTGTCCCACTATAGTGTTCTCCCTTGTTTCTATATTTTATCTTCACTTCACATGTAAATATTATGAGAAATATTTTTGTTGCCCAATGCAAAGTCATAGCCTAGTTAGTGAATGAATTTGAATGTGACTTGTGTCACATAATCCACCAAATATTTATTCGTTGATAGTGAATGAATGGATTTTTGTGAAAAAATATTTTCACAAATTCCTTTAAATATTATCACGTTTTTGTATAAACTTAACCTGCAAGGTGCCAACAGTAGTTAACAATCAATTGTAATCAAAGCAACTCATGTGCAAGGCACAAGCAAAGCTAAGCTCAATTGATTCGAGCGTAATTATCGAACGTATTTTTAGCCTTAACATTGAGAGGCGTTTTCTGCTAAAAAAAAAAAGACCAAAAGAAAAAAAAAATAAAATATTTTGCTATTTAAATAGCAAAAGGTACTTAAGAAAAAATATGCAGTTGATCTGCATAAAAAAAAAAAAAAAAAAAATTATTAATAAAATCAAGCAACAACAATAACAGTTATACGCGCCGCAAACCATAGAGCTTGAAAAACGGTAACGTAATAACTGAGAAATAGTTTTGTTTATATTGTTGTTGCCTGTGAACCGTGCTGTTAATATGGTCATGGTCAACGAACGGCCCCCCTCCCCCTCCCCTCCCTCATATGGAAACACCTGAAATAACTAGTCAAATATATATTACAGCCACGCGTATGTACATACATACATATACATACATCTATACCTTATACATTTTTAGCGGCGCTTAATATGTCCGCCATAACAGTTGACAGTCTGTGTAAACGATTGTAAAAGTAAAGTGACTTCAACTCTCTGTCTGCATAGTTTATTATCGAATTCTTAATAAAAAATTATGTCAGAAACTCGATTTAAAATAAAAATTTTCTTCAAATATTTTTCTTCTTCTGTGTGAGTCAGCAAATAAATCAACAAACTGAGTCGAGTCAAAATACTTTTATTTTTTTACGTTTATTAAACTGTTAACATTTTTTTTTTTTTTTGAAATATTCCTAAAATCTAGTTTGAATCGGCCACATTTACACACTTAGCTGGAATTCGTATGTCGAATGTCTTTCCGGGGACAAGCCCACCTTTAATCAAGCAGACAATTGATTAAACTTTCAAATGCATCTCTGTATTTGGTGTGAAGGTCTAATTTTACGATGTTCGGGATACCCGATGAAAATTGTTCTCTGCAGTTGACCTTGTCTTCTGTGGAACACATGCACATGTGCGCGAGATGTACCAGAGATTATTCTAGAAGAAAAGTTTAGTCTTCCAAGAAAAGGACCAGATACCGCAGTACGCTATATGTTTCCGTTTGTAAGAATGTTGGCTTGATAGAAAAGAGAGAATCGAATCCTATTGTAGTCAAGATAATGTTTCAATCTGTCCCGTTCACATGCACACATTACGCTTCACTTCCAAAACGCTCCGGGCTCATCGAATTTCTTGCTTGTTTTGGCTGATTTTGGTACCCGATTTCAATGCAGGCTTTCCATAGAGCGCTTAGATATATTTCGCGTTATTTGACCATAAACTGCAGACACCACAAATCTTCACTGCAAAGATCTGCTCCAATTCAAGAACAATATGCACCATTTTTGTGGCACGATAATCCACTTCCTTTAAACCGTAAACTACAGTATTTATTAAAGTCCTACATATATTCGCTGCTAAATAATACGCAAACTGAAACAAGCAAGAACGTTATACTGTGCCACGATACGCCATTAAATATCTTACACTGCCCTACAGTTATTTGGGAAGCGGTCGAAAAGATGGTCCTCTCCGCACCATTTTCAATTGCGTTCGTCCTTGAGCCAGTGTCGGTGTATGAAATTTCATCGCAATATTTCAAAAATTGCGACCTGTTGGTTGAACATAAAAACACAGACGATCAAACGGACAGACAGACAAACTTCGATCTGGAAGATAAAAATTGATTCTGAATCGGCCGCTATAATAACATATAGATCTATCTTAAATCCTTTCGGCTATTGTACACATCCACACACAAATATAATATGCATTAAGTCCTCTTTGCAATTTTCAAATTGTTGTCTGCCATACGTCATAAACTGTTGACAGGACTAGTTTAAAACTCTCGATTCTGGCTGTGACAAAGGCGATAGCAGAGCAAATATATTCGCATTCTTGACTGGTGGACATGAGAAGAGCGATACTAAAAATATCGCTTTTCTCGTTCTGTTGTCCGGGGGAAAGTTGCTTCGCTTTAGATTATCGTCACAACTTCCAAATATATTTCATATGTTGAAATGGAATTTTTTAAAAATAACCTAAAAGATTACCATCGCAGTCACCAAACGCAGGGCTTATAGAAGATTTCTCCTTACATTTATGCTAACTAGCAAAACAAGCCAGCAAGCCCATGAAGTAGATATATTTTTAATTTGTGTAAAAGTCTGGGTTACTACGACCGTAACCGTTTATCAGTCTTCGGGCTCATTCGTTTATTTGCATTTATTGTTGGGAAGCTTATGGCGACAAATATTGAGAAAGAAATTTAGAACTTAATGCACACAATCTCTGTTGATAGCTCTAGATTAATGGGCGTGATCAAGCAGAGCCGCACACTGTCAAAATTTACAAAACGCTAAATACAGCCTACAAGTCTTGACTATCGGAAATATGATAGAAACGTCTCAATAAAGAAAGGGGTCGCGATCCTGCATTTCGCTCCTGCAATTCTATCCTAGGACTCAGAGAGTAAGCCAGGCGAGACGAATTGATACGGGAACGGGGGGTAGTTATAATTCGTCGGCATGAAGATGAAGAGTATCAAGGATTCCTGCTATTTTTCTTAGTTCTTTTGTTCCAAGTTATCGGGTGGAATTTGAACTCAATTTGTCGCTAAGTACTTTCAAAACTTTCGTTTTTGTTGATCACGCCATTGAGCGCTATGCAAGTTTGAATTTAATAAATTAATTCTCCGAAAGAGTTTGTCTTTAGCTTCAAACTTTCCTGGAAATGCAAAAGAGGACGACGTAAACTTATGTATATAAAAATCATAGCCTTATAAACGGTCTAAAATGTTAGAAGAAAAATAAAAATTGATTTAATCCTTTCTACTCCACGAGCTCAAGGTCACCAAATAATAAAGATGTCGACAAAAATCGGCAGGCTGATGTTAGAAAATCGTCACACGATTCTTAGGGCATCACAACGTTACAGCATCTCTGATTTCAAAAGAATTCAGTTGTGTCCATCATTGTCCAAGAATGTTGAAATTCAATTTCAATAAACATGATCGATCAAAGAGACGACATTTGAGTTGCTACGACCTTGATCGTTTGTCTGTCCTTGCGTCCATTCGTTTATTGGTTTTTATTGTTTGCAAAGCTGATCCGACAATGTTTAATTTTGTGTTGATTCCGCGACTAAAGTAATCACCTCGTGGCAGGTATTTGAAGTTGGAAAAAAATATTCGCTAGAAGCGCTCCAAGTCATAACTAAATTAACCAAAGAAAAGTATAATGGAGTATGGATAGATAGTTATAAGCGCATAATTCCAAGCAGCACGCTTGCTTAATTTCTTAATTTCTTTCATAATAAAATTATTTCAATATCCCGAAACAATGTTTGGATATTGTTGCACACATACTTTATATAAACAACTTGGATGAGAAATTGCTTAAAGGCGACTATATAGTCATACTTTGAATAGCTTTCGATAGTTACTATTAATCTTGCGTATATGAATTTGTAAAGCTGTCCTTTCTCTATTTAAATCTATTTTTAATAAACAGATACATTTTCGAGATATAAAAACGTGATATCTAATCCTCAAAACCTTGATCTCTCTACACGTTATAAATATATAGTAAACCGCATTAATTCACGCTTTTATTTATTTCATAGTTGCACAATGAATTCAATGACTATTTTTAAAAAATTTTAACTTTTGATATGATAAACACACACAGAAAGACATATACACTAACACAGATATATCAATATATATGAATTGAAATATTAACCTTGATTAAAAGATTTAATCATTTAATTAATTAATAAAAATTGAAAATAAAACTAATTTTTATGTGTTTCGATAATTATTCAGTCCTTCTATATATATATATATATATATAATCACTTATTTGTTTTCTTTTATTATACCCTACCCTAGCCATTTGTGCTACAAGGCTATATTAAATTTGTGCGGGTGGATGCCTGGAAGGACTTGAAATTGACCCAACTTTTATTATACCAATTGACTCAGAATCATTTTTTGAATTAGTCTAAGCTCGTCTGTCCTTCTGTCCATGAGTTAATCTACAGGTCACAATTTTCAAGATGTTTCGATGAAATTATGGCTCAAGGACGAACACTCTTGAAAATGGATCAAATCCGGCCACTTTTTCGACCACCCCCCTTATAACGCCTTATTTTCCTAAGTCGTTATTTTCAAAATTTCGCGACAAAAATCTCTTAGTAACAGTATTTCGACATTCTAAATAGATGTGAACAGTTTGGATCCGATGAAGCAATTTTTTGATCCCCTTCCCATATAAGCATTCATACCGCAACTAAATCTTTATATGGTAAAAAAGCCTAATTTTCAATACTTACTGTTGGGATTTATAACAATGACTCTACGTAACAATTAATCTTAACGAATTTGGACCATGTAGATCTATCTTTTGAATGCCAACCTTTCTCTCTTTCTACATAAGGCCTGCAATGGAAGATAAGCCTTTAGACGGCTAAAAGGTCCAATATTTAAAACTTTGCGATGAAAATTAATCCGCATTAAATTAATCATAGAGAACTTGGATCACATAAGTCTCTTAAGCACCATATATGGGGGCTCTCATGAAAGCAAACTCTCCTATGGCGATAAAATCTAATTTATGGTTTCTTCTAATGGAAGAGTAACTGGAAAATAATAAAATTTTAGCGAGTAATTTGATTTTGCTAAATGTAGATCACGTTGTTGTCCAAGTATCCTCCAAAACGAGAGCTTTGTGGAAATTTTCGCATTTACACAAAAATAACGTACAATTTTTGGTGAATGACTGGATTAGGTGAAGTAGTGTAGGATATCTAATAATCCGCCTTGCCCGACTGTAGCATTCTTAGTTGCTTTTATTTTTATTTTCATGTCGATTCTGTGCTAATTAAATTTTAAATTTCGATCAATTGTTGTTGTTAAAGGTGAACGTTATGATTTTGTCATTACCGCCGATCAGCAAGTTGGTGCTTATTGGATACAATTAAGAGGTTTGGGCGAATGCGGTATTAGACGAGCTCAACAATTGGGTGTTTTGCGTTATGCTCGCGGTCCCTATCAGCCGGCAACACAGCCACCCACATACGATATCGGTTTACCTCAGGGTGTGGTAAGTTTCTTTGCAAATTCACTTTTTCATTTTCATTATCATAATCGTGTGCGCGCGATCTTACACTTTTAAATGTAATAATAAAAGATTGTAAGTGAGAGAGAACGAAATTTTCTAATCGTTAAGTCAGATTTAAAAATACATGAAAAAAAAAAAAATTTTTTTTTTTTTTTTTTTTTCGAAATAATATGAAAAAAAGAAATCACTAGATAAAATCAAGGAAATAAAGATTTTATAATTTTTTATGATATAACATGAAAAGAAAAAATATTAAATAATAATTATAGTTATAATTACAACAAAACTTATTAAACACTTTAAAGGTAAGGTAAG
>KK503134.1:3515-23587 GCA_000688735.1 Glossina austeni | reverse complement strand
CGATATTTATGTACGAAAAAAAAAAAAAAAAAAAAAGAAAACAAAAATGATGACGACAAAAACTCCCATAGAGCCTATGAATTTTTAATAAGGAAGTTTTGTCATCACTGCCCTTACTACACAATTGTTAAGCATATTGTTGCATCTGTCCATTCCGTAAACATAAATCTTCTTCTTGCTTCTGTTCTTTTTTAATTATACGCCTTGGCAGTCTTTGGATAATCATTCGGTTTTATTGTTTTGCTTTTACAGCCACGCTTGGTGGAGCTTATTCAAGAGCATTAGGCATTTTTTCATATCCACCTTCCAAGGATGGCGGTATATTCATTGTGTAGCTTCAGGGAGTTCGCAAAGTAGGCGTACTTTTAAGCAGTCGTAAATTCCGAATCAGTTTAAACATGCCAGTCCGTCCATCTGTCCGTCTATGCAAAGTCTACTGTAAACATTTTTCCTTGCCGCAAAATTGAAGTAATCGACTTGAAAGTTGACAGAAATATTGGACGTCCTTGCACGTGGATTGGTATTGAAATCGGTCGAAGGATATCCCTATCGTGTCACATGGCCTAAAAACGCCTCTGTTATTAAATGAAAAAATTTCATCTTATTGCTCATTATAAATAAACTGCAACGGATAAAATCATAAATATTTGCATGAAGAAGGGGCGACCGTGTCTGCAGCTAAAGAAAAAGCACTCACTCAATATTAAAGCGCATCAGTTTCATGTTTTCTTTTTTTTAAGGCATTACAACAAGGCTTTATAAGCAAGCTGCAAAAGCCCCGTAAAATACTGTAGTAAAAACACAATAAAGATTCCGATAAATTGACATCTCTTTGTTTGACTTTAATTCTGACTCAAGTGAACTGTGGTCAACATCTTTTATAATAAATTGTTATGCTAGCTTAAGAAAAATAATAGTTTTAAACTAGGTTATTACTAAAGTTACATTTAATGTGAATTATAACGAAAGTAAGTTATGTAGCAAGTTATAGCTAAATTTACATTATGTGGACATATAAGAAAGTGTAAACTTAACATAAGCGGTTAATGAGTGAGTGGAATACGATAATCGACAATACATATACTGCAGATCAGTGTCAATTGCAGAATGCACCTAAGCATGTCCGTCTGTCCGCCTACCCAACTGCTTGGTATCTATGGTAAACCTTCTCCCGTTCGCAAAAATGAAAATATCGTCTCCAACCACAGCAAAAAATTTGGAAATTGGCCAAATTAGTCAAATTACACAGCTACACAAACTGTGAACATATTTTCTTTCTGGCTCTTTTGCACTACTCAGGCATTGCATATAGGAAAAATTTGTACTTTTATTTTATGTTGCAAACTCTTTAGAGTAATGGCAGTGGGTACAAAAAATTCGCCCACACTCAAATATAATTTGCTTACTTGTTCGTTTTTCTAAGAAGGTTCTTATTCTTATATCCTTCACCATTTATGATATAAGGATTTATTAAGTTTGTGAGCTTGTATGCAACACCGAGAAAGACTTGAGATAGGCCCGCCTTTTATTATACCGATCGAATCAGAATCACTCTCTGAATCGATTTAAGTTTGTCTGTCCGTCCATTTTATATTGTTTTATTCAACCTACATGCGATTTTTCAGCTGAGGTGTTTTGACTCAAAGACAAATTGTTTAGAAAACGGTTCGAATCGGATCAGCTTTTCGACCATAGTTAAAGGTGACCTGTCGCCCACTATAGACTTCGTACATACTTGAAAATGTTTGAAACAGAAAATTTGCATAGTTTTACTGGTTTTTCGTTTTTCTCTGAGAGAAAATTATCCAAATTTTTGTTAAATATTCTCAAAGTCCACACTTGACGCAAAAGTTAATTTTTTTTAAATATATTTCTTTAAAATGTTACGAAACCTTAACAGCTGTATTTGTCTAACATGTAAATGTTTTCCTCTTTTTTTTTTTTCAGTGCAACAGCCTAATTTATCACATCCTTTCCATTTGCATGGGTACGGTTTCAGTGTAGTCGGTATTGGACGTTCACCCGATATGACAGTGAAAAAGATTAACTTGAAGCATGCTTTAGATTTGGATAGACGCGGTCTATTGAACCGACAATATAATTTACCGCCCACCAAGGATACCATTGCTGTACCCAACAACGGTTATGTAGTCCTAAGATTTAGAGCTGATAATCCAGGTAAGTGACCCAGCAGTAAATATGAAAAAAAAAGCATTGATTTTTATTATAATTTTTTCTTTTTTTTTTTTTCTATCTTCTTTTACAGGCTTCTGGTTATTCCATTGTCACTTTTTGTTCCACATTGTTATTGGTATGAATTTAATATTACAAGTGGGTACAAATGCTGACTTGCCGCCTGTTCCTCCCGGTTTCCCTACATGTGGTGATCATACACCGCCTATACCGATTAATTAACTTTAACTATTCTCTCCAATTCCTTCCTTCTCACGCTCTCTCTCTCTCTCTCTCTTTATCTTTCTCTTGCTTTTACTCTCTCTCTTTCACTATCTCACTTTCACTATCTCTGCCTGTCTTTTACAGCCCAATCCTACTTGAAATAATTAATAGGTGTTAATGGTTTTTTTAGGAACATTTCCCTTTAAATCTTTAATAGAACAGAAAAATATAGGTGACAGAAAAAGCCGGAGAGCAAAGTTTTATACAAAATGAAGTTAACGGGCAAAAATACAAAAAAAAAAAGTGAAGACAAAACTAAAGAAAGATTAGCCTGCTCGAAGACAAAGAAAAGGTTTTCAATGTTTGGCAAGCAAAAAGCCGCTTGAGTTATGTTTCTCTCCCTTCTCTTTTCATGTTCTGTATTTTAATCTTAAATAAAGCTTTACGAAAAGTTTAAAGCTTTTGTTGTAATTTACAATAACTCCCTAAATGTGTACAATAAACGAAATGAAAGCAAAATGCGCTTTAGATAAGAAAAACGGAAACAGAGAGGAACATCATATATTTACACAAAGATAAGCTTTTGTCCTTTACCAGATTTGTAAGTGAAGAGAAAAAACAAAAAATTCAATAGCTTTTTAAAAAGAAAAAGAAAACATATAAGAAAATTCTATTCGGTCACCACCGAATCTTTTATACCCATCACCGCTCTACTAAAAAACTAAAAACTAATTGAAATAAAATATGGATTGGAATGGAAATGGAATGAATGGGATGGAATGGAAGTCATTTTTTTGAAGTGCAAACGTTTAACACAAATACTGCACGATTGGTCAGATGCACAGACAGATGTACGAACAAAGAGACATATTGAGGTGCCTTACAATATCATTTGTGCTCAGAAACCTTTGCCTGCTTTTAGGATTGTTTTATATTTCAGTCTGATGTAAAATCCAAGGTTTGATATTTCAGTTCGATATAAAACACAAGGTTTGATATTTCAGTTTGATATAAAACCAAAGGTTTGATATTTCACTTTGTTGTAAAAGCCAAGGTTTTACGACAAATTTGGCACCAGTCAATAATGTGTATGCTCTATGGGATTTTTGAAGCTTGATTCCGCATTTCTAGACGGAAAAGTGAAATTTCGACGCAATATAATATTGTAGTCGTGGCCGATTTTTCCATTTTTATACAGATGCTATAAATTGCCAATTTTTACAAGTTTATCTTCTGTAGTTTGCGAATAATTACAAAAAAAAATTATTTTATTTTCTTTTGGAAAACAAAGGTGTTCTCAGTTTACGTGGTACTGTAGACTTGTCCTTCGACCGATCTGGTCCATTCCGAATAGGAACCTGCGTGCAAAAACTTTTGATGTTTCTGCCAAATCTAAAGGCGATAGCTTTATTTTTCAACCAAAAGATATTACATAGACGAATAGACGGATAGACGGACCTGCTTAAATCAATTCAAAATTTAATGCTGATGAAAAATAAATCTCGGGCGCTTCTTTCTGACCGCAGCAAACGTTTTAACTTAACGAATATACCCCTTCGGTGTTCGGTGATGGGAATCTAAAAAGAAAAACTCATCCTCTCATTTATGGCCTATGGCTTATCATGGATAGTTTTACTTAATTATTGTACAATTATGGTTTCGCGAATGAGAAACAAAGACAGATATGTTGTTCAAAGACTACTTGAGCTTTCAAAATTTTATCATTTTCAACGTTTTGTTATTTTAGAAGCTTTACAAGCTTTACAAAAAAAAAGCTTTCTTAACTTAAATGTTTCCATGTTTCTTCTCTGTCGCTTCTCACACATTGTCTGTAGTGTATACAATAGAAAGTTAAAGTTATTTAAACTGGTGCCGATTTTAAAAAGCATACTTTGAGACTTTCAATTACTTGTATGCACAGCAAGTCATATAATTATCAATTACTTGTTTGTTTGTTTGTTTGTTTGTTTTTCTTTTATTTTTTTTTTTTCCAATAAAACTTTACATACAAATGGACACTACTAGCACATATATATGTATAATATATACATCCACAGTAGTTAATTGTTCATAAAATGCAATTCCGCCTTTATTTTTAAATTTATCTGCAAGGCTTCTAATTCCGTTTCAAATTTAATTTTGTTTTGTAAATTATTGAAAATTTAATTTTATATAATGTTAATATAATATTGTTTATATAATGTTCCCCTCTTTTTGTTTTTTAATTTTTGTTTTTTTTAAACTATAATAATCCTGTAATTTTTTCCTATCTTCTCTTTTCATATTTATATATGTTTTATATAATTTTAATTTTAATTTTTTTTATATATATTATTGTAAAAAGAAAGAACTGCGCAATAGTTTTGTATTTTGTTTTATTATCTACATTATGTACATATATACTCTACAATTAAAAAAAAAAAAGGACGTTCTCGTTTTTTTTTTTTTTTTTTTTTTTTTTTTTTGTATACATAACAGTTCCCTATTTTCCTGCAATTATCCTTAGCACAGATGTTTTTATCCTTAATTCTCTTATCCTCTCTGTTTTTTTTTTTTTTTTTTTTTTTAGACTTTAAACGTTTTCGGTAAGCTTTTCTATCCATCTTCGTTGTAAATTTATGTGAATTACTAAAGTTTACAAATTTTTTTTTTTATTTTACTTTACTGCCTTCTTCCATATTATTAATTAATTATAAAATAAATTAAATGAAAAAAAAAAAAAAAAAAAAAAAAAAAAAAATAAAAAAAAAAACCAAACCTTATTTATGTCGAAGGATTTGTCCACTACACATTTATGTAAAAAGAAAAAAAAAAACAAATAAATAAATAAATAAAACGCCTGTATATAAATCGCATAAGTAATAAGCACTTTTGTATAAACATTTTTAGCACAAGTTTTGTTTGTTTTGTTATGTAATGTTCTCCTCTATAATATAATACACTGCTTATTCTTAGCGGAGATGTACTATCAATCACTCTTTTTCATTAATGGGATGCGAAAAGATGAAATTCATATAAGAATTGTAAGAAAAATAATACCTTTTGTCGGTATAGAGAGACTTATATCGAGACAAAATAACGCTTTGATGTCCTTGACGTATGCATTCGTGATCATGATTAAAATATTCTCAAAGGTGATATTTGATGCCAACTATCTCCTGACTGTCGCCCATATCGCTCCTAGTACAAGGATTTGATTATTTTTCTTGAACATGCGCAAGACCCGGGAAAACTTGAGAGGAACTTTCATCTTTTTACATCGATGAATTTAGAATCATTCTCTGACGCGATTTAAGTCTGGCTGTCCATCTGCCCGTCCGTCTATCTTTTGCGTCTCTCTGCCCATATTTCGGCCTATCTATATTCCCGTCTGCCCGTTTCCGCTTTCTCATGACATGAAATGACGTGTTCTGATCCAGGAAATGGATTCGATCGAATCAACAACACTCCATATAACACCATAATGTCACCCCATAATTTTGAAAAATTTGAATTGAGTGGGACTTTTCGTATATGAATATGAAAACATTAAGGCCGACCGACCTTCTAAGGTTACATTTTTGGTATTTTGCCTTGGAAATCGGTCAATAGCGAGTTGACGTGCTAGTTATGAACCTCGGTAATCTTCCTACCAGCCTCTCCTCAAAAGTAAGCATAAGCATAAGCGCTCATATAACCAATTTTTCATCCTTTATATCGCACAACTCATATTTTAAAAATGCAAATGCAAATTAAGTTCTACACTGTGGTTCTTTTCACACATTAAGTTCTACATTGTGGTTCGTTTCACAAATTGAGTTCCACATTGCAAGCCTTTATATAACAAGATTTTATTTTTGGTATTTTATGGCAAAATCGAATGAATCTGATGTGTTAGACGAAGTGGTATACGATATTTAATTATCGGCCGTGACCAACAGTTTAACTTTACTTTTGACAGGGTTTTAAGTATCTTTTTACGTACAAATTCTCCGCGACTCTTGTTTTCGCTCGTGGCTTTTTTTGTCTTCTATCAATTATGCAAACTTAACTTGAGAGAATAAAAAAAACGAAATCCGTCTTCTTTGGGAAAAATAAAATAATAGGAAAGTATGAGTTAAAGATGTTACTCAACATATAGTCAACCTTAAGGGCGCTACACCATCATTCCATTTATTGCAATCCACTCGATCTTCAACTCACATAAGCTTACATCAATGAATTTTACTTGATATTTACTCGATCTACGAATCGTCGGCGGATTTTCTCTTCCTTCCACTACTCTGATTCGTCAAATAAAGGCTTCTAATTTTCTTCTACCACTATTTGAAAGATTGAACATAACCTCAATTTTAATTAATTAACTATTTCAAGATGTTCAAAATTGTTTAAAGGGATTTTTTTATTCTTTATAAAAATATTTTCTTCAATTTTGATTACAAGTTTGCGGATAATTTCGCGAAGATTTCCAAAAATCAAATTCGGAGTTGATTAAAAATATTTTTGAGTTAAATTTTTTCTCTTTTTTCCGCAAAAGACTCTTATTTATAAAATTTTTCTGATTGTGCCCATTATTAAATTCCTACTATAATGAAACACAGCCTACCATTAACTACCCCACGCCACTTCACTTAATATAGTTATTCGTATAAAGAGTTTTTCAAAAAAGGTCTTACATTGGAAGTGGCCCGATCGAAGCCATTAGTAATTGCGTTCGTCCTTGAGCCGGTAGCATATCGCTGTACCAAATTTTATCAAAATATCTCAAAATTGACTAAATGGCTAAATGCAAGAAGACAAGAAAACAAGAAGAACAAATGAACAAACGAACGGAGGGACAGACAAAATTAGATCGATTCAAAAAATGACTCTGAACTGATCCGTTTAATAAAAGGTGGAGCTATCTCAAATCCTTCTAGGTGTTGCATGCATCCGCACAAAGTTAATATATTCTTGTAGTGCATACAAATGGTGTAGGGTGTAAAACAAGAATAAAATAAAATGCGAATAGCTTCGAGAATCTTAAACTGAATAAAAATTTTTGGCTGTAATGCAACTTTTCATTAAAGTTAATATGATCCTCTTTAATTAAGAGAGCTAAGGGTTAGTATAAATTGTCTCCATATAAAATAAGTCTCCAAAATAAATTTAGTCTCAAATAAGGAAACAATGGTAAGTAAATTCAGTAATATATGTATGTATAACTTACCTTGTATTTTCAAACCGAGCTAAGGGGCAATTTCATGTAGCTTCGTGCACTAGGAAATATTCTTAATAATAGTCTCATTAGCATATTTGTTTTGTTTTCTTTTTTTTTTTTCCTTTCTTTTATAATTTTTAGGTTTTAAACCCACTCGATGCTGTTTGCGATCGTAAACGAAACGATGCCATATGCGTATCGCATTTAAAGAATGCCAAAGCGGTGGATAAGAGCGTTCTGATCGAAAGGCCAGATGTAAAAATCTTTTTACCTTTCCGTTTTCATGTTTACGAACCGCGTAATTTGTTCATAGCAAACACTTATAATCGCTATCTGGGTAAGTAAGGCGAGCGGAACAAACACTACTCTCTGATTTCATTCTTTTTTTATGTTTCTTTTGTTTTTAATAACTAACATTAGAAGAAAGTAGCAACGATTGCAAAAGAAACAACGGAAACCGTCGAATATTTCGCAATCATTATCCTCTTCTTCTTGTTTTTCTTCTTCTTGCTCATTTTCTTTACACACACATTTCTAATATTAAAAAACAAACAACAACCGTCAATAAACGACAACGTTTTTCTCTTTTTTCCTTTTGCTTTTACAAAACCGAATGTAAATATTGAAAATTTTTAGTGGCTCCCAGCGGAGATCATTTATTATCGCTTATTGATGAAATTTCATATATATCACCGCCGTCGCCAATGCTCTCGCAAATACATGACATACCGCCAGAGTATTTTTGTAACGGCGATAATCGTCCAGCCAATTGTGAACCTAATTGCCAATGCGTCCACAAAGTCGATATACCGTTGGGTGCAGTGGTTGAGGTGGTTCTGGTCGACGAAGTGCAACAAGTCAATCTCAGTCATCCGTTTCATTTGCATGGTACCGTCTTTTATGTAGTGGGTTTGGGTCGTTCCCCAGATAAAACAATTAAGAAAATCAATTTGAAACATACTTTGGAATTGGATCGTATGGGTATGCTAGAACGTGACTTCACCAAGCCACCTTATAAGGATACCGTCGCTGTACCAAACAATGGTTACGTAGTGCTGCGTTTTCGAGCGGACAACCCGGGTTATTGGTTATTCCATTGTCATTTTCTCTTTCACATTGTTATCGGTATGAATTTAGTATTTCAGATAGGCAGTCAAGCTGACTTGCCACCCGTTCCGGATAAATTTCCGACGTGTGGTGATCACAAACCTCCTGTAACAATATATCCCTAAATCTCTCTTTGAAACACTAAAATGAAACTAAGGATATGTGAGAGAGAGAGAGAGGGAGAGAGAGAGAAAGAAAAAACGAGAGATGTATCCTCCTCAGTCGAAATCTATTGTTATATAATTTGTATGTATGTAGTTAAGGCTTTTTTTCTTTTTTTGTAAATATCATAATTCATTATATGCCAGCTCTTACCAAAAGAAATTTTAAATACGCATAACTCGCAACTATCATCTTGCCGTTATATTCATGTTTATTCTAACACTACACTTGTAAGACATTTAGTTAAATATTTAAACAAACAGATAAAAATGTCGATTGAATGAAAAATTATACATAAAGCATAACTACATAGTGATATTTTTTCCTTGTTATTAAGTTTTTTTGTTTTCTTCTTCTTTGTTATTGTTTTCAAAACTTATTTATCTTTTTATTGAATAAAAAAAAAAATTTTTACTTTTTATTCCACAAGTTTCTTAGAATTAATTTAAGTTATAAAAATATATTTCACTTTAGACTTTTTGTAAAACCAGACACTTCCTTAAGTCTACATTTCATGATATTCAAGTAACGGTAAAGAGAATAATGCCATTAGAGACGTTAACACAACAGTAAGACATAAGTGTTTCATTCAGTTTTGTTCCACTATCAAAACGCTCAGATGTTTTTCTTTTCATTCATTTCGCAAAGGATTTTATATGAGCGAGATTTAATTCAATTAAAACATTACAAAATTTTTAATGAGAAAAAATTGTATATGATTTTTCATATTCTCTTCACAATTAAAACTAAGCAAAACGTTTAATTAGGTTATGCAGGTTAATCTAACGCGAAATGAAAGTTCCATTATGTTCACATTATTTTTGAATATTACATTACTTATGGTGCAGCATGTATGTAACATCCAGAAGGGTTTGCGATGGACACCAGTTTTGTTACCATTTTTTGGATCGATCTAAGCCCGTCTGTTCGTCTGTCTCTGTGTTGTCTGCTCATATATATTTGTATTGCACCTAGTTTATTGCAATTTTCAGATTTACTCGACAAAAGTCGCTGATGTTCTAAAATGGCATGAAAAATTTGCTGGAGCAATCTTTTGGATCATCTCCCACATAACCATTCCTACGCAAACTGAATATTCATATGATGAAAAGTTATAATTTTTGATATTTCATGATGAAAATTAATGCATAATAGTAGACTGACAAAGAAATCGACCTTAATAAAAGTAAGTCTATATTTTAGGTATTATCGCATATAAGGATTCTCAAGAAATGTAAGCCCTTGTAGACCGAAGAGCTAATGTTTTACGATGAAAATTTATTCATGGTAGTAATTTAACACAAAAATTAAGTGGACCAAATTTCAGCCACGTGATATTTATTTTTTGGACCTTGAATCCTCATAATATTACTTATGAGTACTAAGCCCTTCAGAAAAAGGTTTAATTTGTAATATTTTATTGTTTTGTATTATATTGTAATGTTTTATTGTTGATAACAGTTGATCCATAGTAGCAATTTAGAAAAAAAATTATGGCATAGAATTTGAACCATACAGGTTTAATTTTTAGACCCTAACCTATACAGGGGTTATCATCAGAAGGCGCCTTCCTATAAAGCAAAAGTTTAATAACTAGTTTTTTATGAAGGAAACTGAAAAATAATAAAATCAATGTTTCCAATAAGCAGACTTTCATAAAACGTATGCCTCGCCAGCAAAATAATGTACAATTTTTGTTGTGTTACTACCAAAACAAGTGAATAACTATGTTAGGCCAAGTAGTTTAGTGTACCTAAATATCGGCCTTGCCTGACCATAATGTTGTTACTTATTTTCAATAGATTCAAATAGTTTAGTTCAACTATCCTGTTCACAAAAGTATTCGTTTTAAATATCATTGCATGCTATTAATTAATGATCGCCATTTAAATTCATTTCGGTAAAAAGGAACGAACAGTGTATATAAACATATACAGTATATATATATATAAAAATAATATAGATAAACATTCGCAATTTGCATTTCCTTAGATTTCGAAATATAAACAACAATTTTTTTCGAATGTATTCAAGTTATCTCCATATTGGTATGGAAACCTCATTAAAATATCCCCTAATTTGGGATCACTTTCCGAACAAAATGTTGCGTAACATTTTTGTTAAGAAGTTTATGTATCTAGGAAGTAAATATTCTCCAGTAGGAGATAGTGAATCTTCTAAATTCATTAACACAAAGCCTGGTATTTTTAAAAAAGCTCCCTCATATATAAATATGTGTACATACGTCAGATAACAAGGCCATTGATTAAGTTAGTAAATAAGTTTGCAACAACAAAAATCTACCTATGACAGAAGATCGAATCTATGAAGAAACTTATTTTATACATATATATATATATATATATATCAAATTTATTTTTATGTCAGTTGCTTCAGATGCTGATCATTTAATTTCGCTGATCGACGAAATATCGTATATCTCGCCGCCATCACCAATACTTTCACAATACGACGACATACCAGACAGCGTTTTCTGCAATGGCGATAACCGTCCTGCTAATTGCGGTGAAAATTGTGAATGCGTTCATAAAATCGATTTACCACTGAATGCGATTATAGAAGTAGTATTAATCGATGAAGTGCAACAAATTAATATAAGTCATCCGTTTCATTTGCACGGAGCTCCATTCTATGTAATCGGTATGGGACGAGCTTTAGAAGAAAATAATACACGTATGAATTTAAAATTGGCTATGGACTTAGATCGTCGAGGTTTGCTCGAGCGACACTATATAACTCCATCATTGCGCGACACGGTAGCGGTACCAAATAATGGTTACACCGTGTTGCGTTTTCGGGCCGACAATCCTGGTGCTTGGCTGTTTCATTGCCACTTTCAGTATCACATTGTTATTGGCATGAATTTAATATTTCAAGTAGGAAATAAATATGATTGGCCACCAGTTCCAGTTAACTTTCCGAAATGCGGTAATTTCATGCCTCCCATAATATAATAATAAAGCAAAGTAGCTAAACCAATTTACTGATATAAGAAAAATATACCATAGATTTTTTAAGGAGCAGGAGAGGACAAATATTTTAGTTTGTTTTAGGAAATTTTTTCAATTTATAGTTCCAGAGTGAAAAAAAATAAATAAAATTTTTAGAAAATTCTTTAGGATATTTTTAATAAATAATTATTTAATAAACTAAGCTCCGTCTTTGTTTTCTCATAGTTTCTTTATCGAATGGTAAGTAATTTAATTATAATTCTCTGCTGGCAATACTGTATATATTTAACCACAAAAGAACACGGCTGATATTTGCAGAAATTAAGAATAATAAACAAAATGCCTAAAAATGATGGTAATATATTTTAGAAAAGATACTTATGTTCTGAATAAAGGTCGAATAATTTACAGATGTTGTGATGGCTAAAAAAAAATCGAAAAATCATAAACTTATTAATAAAAATAAAATTAAAACACCTGTTACGGATGATAGTTTTGAAGTTGATGAAGAAGATGACAGCCACAAGAGTCTGCATAGTTCATTTAATGAAGACGAAAACGTTCATATCGAACCCGAAGAGGAGGAAAAGCAAACATTAACAACAGATATTTCAGCCTCTACCAGCTCCAATGGCATAGTATTACTGAATAAAAATGAAAAACCGTGCAGTTCTAAGAAATCAGTTAATAAAAGAGAAAATATTCAGGCCTCTCATCCTAGTATTAATGTGAAGAAACCCCGGAAACGTCGTGATAGTGGCACATCAAGTGAAGAAGAACGTTGGTTAACGGCCATAGAAGCAGGCAAATTGGAAGAAGTCGAAGATGTAGAGTTAAAAAAGATCAAAGATCCTAAATTAATGACAGCGCGTCAAAGGGCTATATACGATCGTAACAATGATAACGAAGCTACGGCTGGTTTTGCCGAATCTCTGGTAGCTCTACCCATTGGTTACAAAGAAAAAGAAAAACCTCAAACTGCTGAAGAAATACAAAAAGCTCAGTTAAAATCGCAGAAACGTAAGCATTTGGCAGATGAAAAGCGTGAAAAGGATAAAAAGAAAACAATGGAGCGTCTATTGAAAAAGCAAGAAAGTAAACAAAGAACATCCAATAAACCCAAATCAGCAAAAAGCAATCAACCAATGATAAGATATCGCAACACTTTAGAAGGAGCCGTTATACAAATGCCTGCAGGTATAGAATATCCTTTGCAAAGAAAAATTTACAAAGATCCACCAGCAAAAAAATTATGTGCTATCGTAGGCTGTGGCAAACCCAAGGTTTACAATTGCTCTAAAACGAATCTGCCTCTATGTAGTTATGCATGTTATCGTAAAAATGTTTTATCACTTAAAGATATTATGTGTTAAACTCTTAAATTTTGGTGAAAAACGATTTATTGATTCATTAGGAAGCAATTGATGACTTCTTGTTGTTCCGATTCAATGCGTTGCAAGTATTGGTATTCACTTTTTAAGCGTTCCAATTCCAGATTTTTCTCATGGATTTTGCTCTGGAAAAGTAATTACATAAAACAAATTTTGGCATTTAATCTCAAACTTTACCTGATACATTTGCTGCTCTGCTTGGCGTTGTTTAGCCATAGTTTTTAAATGGTTTTGCGTGGCTATTGCTCTCAATTTTTCTCTTTCTACATCTTTACCATAATTATGAAGTAACTTATGGAACTCTTCGGCTAAACTTTTAAATTCTTGCAACTTGTTAGCGTATTCCAAACATTCTTCGCGTAATTCATTCGTCTCATTGGCTATACGAGGATCTTGAACTCTTAGCCTATAGATGTCATCAATAAATAAACCCGCTTTTTGCAGTTCCTCGGCCATAACTCTTTAAATTTAAAGAAAAAATTTTTTATGTTTGCCGTTCGAATTTAGATGCGGTTGCCGTGGTTACATGGTTACGACAGGTAGTGCATTAGATTTACTGTTTGCAATACATAAAAATACTTATAAGATAAGTAGTGTTCATGGCCATGTTTGTCTTGCCGTCATTTTCGAATCTCGGCTACAGTTTCAGTAGATAAGCTTGTCGAAAGTTTCTTGTTTCCAGTCTCTCGTTAAGCCAAGTTCAAAATCCTACCTTTACAACTTGCGGAAACAAGAAGCTTCTGCTCATTCCCTTCTTCTTTTAGATTGCAGCCTCAAACAGTTATTTACAGAGTATTTATGTTTTAAATCTTTTTTTTTATCACAAAATTTCGAATTGCTTCCGAAATTTACTTAGATTGGCTTAAGAGCTATCGCAAAACTAATTAAAGGCATAACCTTATAAATAAGCTATGAAATATAAAAATTACTAAGTGCTGCCAGAAAGAGATCGTATTCAGCTTAAATTGAGTCCTTGAAAACTCGTTAATAGTTTTGTGTTAGATGTCAGTTAACACATAGACCGATTTTGTTAGCTTTTGAGATTAATCTGACAGAGCTAAAGAAAATTTCAGACAAAATTTCGTAGGCACGAGAGACAGGCAACTAAGGCCACTCTTCTGTTCATGCTTATTAAGCATGTGTATGTAATGTGAGAAGTACCCAATGCCGATTTCTATAAACATTTGGCAAAATAGTCTCACTCTAAGTTACGAGTTATGTTCTGTTCATCGTATAACATAACGCATACTCGTGGTATGATGGATTTTTATTTGACCTTGTAATCAACCTTATATAGATCTACGCTCTTTTTCATTAATTTATTAATCGACTTTTTTTTTGTAAATATATTGAGGACGTGTGAGTACATGCCGTTACACGAAAAAAAGAAAAGCTTAGAAACCAAGCGAAGAGCGGAATGTACTTAAAATTTCAAAACATGAACTAACGAAATGGTTAGGTATATTAAACGCAGTGGAACAAGCCGAGTATTTTATATGTTCGTAATATTGTATACATTAATCATCACAACGAACGCAGCACATTGGCCAAAGGTGCACTTTCAACCCTCAAATTGGCTCTCATTACGGAATGATAGCCCTATGGAAGTTGCATATATAGATATACGTGATTCAGAAATTTCTGCATCTTATTTTTCCTAACAATATTTCAGTTTTTTTTTTTATTGAATGATTTTTTGTATTCATTTAGTAGATTGAACAAGAATAATAAGTAAAAATTATTTAATTCAAAATAAAGATAAGGCAGAGGGGCACTGGAAGATTGGAAATTAATCTTTTGTAAATTTTCTTTTTTTTAGACATTAAGATGAACACTTAACAGTTTTCAAAGCATTTTTTCTTCTGATTATGCTTCCACCGACCCTTTATCAGAGCAATCATCAAAAGAAAGAAAGCTATTAAGAAACCCTTTAAAGAGCGACAGAGTTCTAAATATATCTTGTCTTCGCTTAGGTTTCAAGTACTACCCCAGTCATTACTGCCGCCGCCACGCCTATGGTAGTACATGATAAGTTCGTGAAAATCATGTGGGATTATTGCGCTTATTTGAGCGCAAGCGTGCCAAACCGCTGCGTTCTTCCTCTTCATCGCTGGTATATTGATGCATTCCACCCGATCCAGCACAGGAAGCGCCCGATGATGAACCTCCACCAGATGGATTGCGTACGGATGAGGTAGCTTGCAAAAGTTCCTGGTCTGGAGCATTACGATTCTCATACAATAGTACTTGTAAAGTTTCCTCGTAGATACGCGCCTCGGGAAATTCCACTTTTGTGTGCTTACGATCGGTAGCATATACAATCGAAGTGCAGCATACTTCTGCAACTTTTTTGCCGTGGCCGTAGAAAGACCAGCAACATATTTCGCTTGGTCCGATAACGTCCTTAATGAAAAGAATGCGTTCATTGAAACGCAGGGAAAGTTTATCAAAAAGTTCTATGTTTTTGAGCAAATTATCGTCGGAATTATTGGTGTACGAGTATTTATTATTCTGACGCTGTACCACCAAAATAACGGCAGGCTTCGAAGAAGAACTGATTAACATTTGTTCTTCCTTTTGCGAAGTTATTAAAGGTATACGACATATCGGTTTTGGTTCTTGATGAGCTAGCAAGGCTCTTTCACACGACATTGCCAATTCAGTAATACAGTAGTATTTAGCCTCTGCTAAAAGTTCAGCGATTTCTTTATGGGACTCCGGCAACGGTACCGTACCGTCACGCAAATAATTCAAAATGGTGCCAAAATGTTGGCCGCAACGATCAATCAATATCCATCCTATATATAATAAGAGCGGAATTAAGAATTTTCTTTAAATGCATTCAAAATGATGTTACCTTCCGCGTCGGTCAGTACTTCCATGCGCCCACTGAACATTGCACTTAGCATGGTTTCATTATGTTTAGTCAATGTACCTATAGTCGTGTAATACAAACGACCACCAACGTTCAATTTTACATATTGAGAACTGTGGCCTTTTATCAAAGTTTTTTGATCGCCTGACATTTTTGAAGCCGGCAATAGCACCAATTGTTCGTAAGAGTTGGAAGTAATTTGTAATTTTCCTTCCAAGGTACGACTAACAGCAACTAAACTGTTATTTATTAATGATGAATCCTTGCTTGACGTAGAAGCTTTTGTCACTATGTGATGATCAACATTAGCCAATACGTTAGACACAGTAGCAGTTGCAGTGCTATTGGCGTTACTTGCGCCCACTGCGCCCACCGCTTGTAGTGTAGCAATTTTGATGCTTTTTAGTTCCTATTAGTAAAGCAGAAGCAAAGGTTTCATAAAAATTATATTGTTGTTATTCTCCAATTTTTCTCTTTTTATGCAGAGAAAATTTTCAATTTGCTTTGATTCTTCTTTTATTTGACGTAAACGCCTATCGTATATTTTTTATTGTTCTATGGTTTTGAGGTTTTCCTTAATTTACTGTTCGTCTTATCACTCACTAAACTTTTTTCTATCTTTCCTTAATTTCTTTTTTTTCTTGAATTCTGTATAAGATTTTCTTAAAGCGAAAGCAAAACTGCATTCATGCTTCTACTTGTTTAATGATTTTACAAAGTACATTCAGAGTGAAACGATAGCTTAAATTTTTGCTATTTTCTTAACAAGAAAAAATTTGTGGCCATTATTATATTGTTATTGTGTAGTAAGAGACTAAATACTAAGATAATTTGCTTGCTCTTTTGTTTTTCTTATTTGTATGAGGAAAATTCTGTTAAAAAATTTCTCAATATAATATCACATTGTTTTAAATATTTACAAAACAGGACAACTCTGTGTTTCTAAATGCATATATGCTATTGTTTAGAGATATGTGCACTAAGTGCGCATATATGAAATAGCGAATGTAATTCGTTTTCTTGGCAGTTTTTTTTATATCTTACGTCCCATTAAAAAGTTCTAAATTTCATCGAATTTCAGTGAAAATTTCTTATTGGAATATGAAGAAATTTTTAACAATTAAAAAGAGTTTTATTGTTATCAACTTATCATTATTTAACATAATATAAATTTACGCATTTTATTACGTCACACGTGAGATATTGCACATGGCGCGTTGACTATTTATTTGCCACGGTTGACTCCCTAGTATGAATTCCATAGCTTTGCACAATAATTTTCTTAATTTAAAACTAATACAGCGCAAAGATAAGTAAGAGCACTATAGTCACGTAAGGCCGATAATTGGATATTCTAAACCAATTCGCCAAGCACAGTAATTCATTCGTTTTGGTAATAATACACTAAAAGTTAGGCATTATTTTTATGCAAATGCATATTTTCCATGAAAGCCCATATATTGAAGGGATCTTTATACCCGGTGGTATCCAAAAGATAGCAATATTCGATATTCGGTGGGGTTGATTTCCATGCCAACTTACTCTTATGAAATAATTTTCACCCTGAAATATTAAAAATTATTCTTTACACCATATAAAAATTCAGTTTTGGTAGGAACAGTTACATAAGAGGGTTTCACAAAACTGTCCCAGCCGAACCCAATTTTCGATACCAATATAGAATGTGGAAAGCCTATTACTCAGCGGCTTTTGCCGAGAAATTCTGAAAACTATTAAATTTTTTATGGAGAATAGTTGAGAAAGCGTGCCGATCCGATTTTCGGGTCAACAGTCAGTCAATGTACCAAGTTTAATCAAAATATTTTAGAAATGTCGTCCTCTAGGTTGAACGCAAAAATACGTGAACAGACATCAGATGGACAGAGAAGCTTAGATTGATGCGTAAAATGATTCTGAATTGATCGGCGTAATAAAATGTGCGTCATTTACGTACGTCCGCACAAACGTCCCCCGTACTCCGAGTGTGCGTAGAGTGTATGGTATAAGAAATGGATATTCCCCAATCAAGATAGATCTAAGGAGACAAGAAATCGTCGAATATGAGAAGAGCCAACGAAAACACCAAGCTTTTTAGTACCATCTCAATGGGAACCGTCAAACATTACATTTGCTCTCGATTCCAACTTAAGCCGAATGGATAACAAACTTAGTTTCGAGTCTAAATAATTTTACTGGGGAGTTACATATTTTCACTATAAATTTTGGTCAATAATTTCATCAAATTGCTTCAAGATACTCAGATCACCTAAGCGTTCACTTATGTCCTCTGCAGTAATTAAGTTGCTACTACGTTTTATGTCTTCCACGGTTTTACCGGCAAAACGTGGATCACTAGGTTTAAGTTTAACCGCAACTTTGTCCAAACAGCGCAGACTTTTGCTAAATTCGTACATTTCCAGTTTCACGAAATCTTCATCTGTTGGAAATTCATTCATGTTTCCCTCGATAATCTCATTATTGATCGAATCGAGCAGTTGATTGGAACTTGTGGAGGCCCAAACCGTAGAGGATGTGGTCTCAGGGAAGTCTAATGTCTCCCCTAATCCTTGGCAATCTCCTCTTTTGCCCACGTACAGATTATTATCTCGATCTCTATTGAGCTGCTGATTGAAGCTTCCGGGTGCCCACACTGTAGAGGATATGCTCTCAGGAAAGTCTAATTGCTCCCAGAATATCTCTTGTGATTTATGGAAATCTTTGCTCTTGCCTCCGTTATTCACTTCTTTTGTAGCTTTAAAACATGTCTCACATGTAAATTTGTTCACCTTTTTCTTCGAATTTTCGAAACCGGGTATACACGCGGGATTATGAGCACCGAAGGAACCGCAGAGATCGCATAAAATTAAAGACCATTTTGGTTTTTGAATATAATCGCGCCCTCTTGGACAATTGCAATTTTCCATATCACAACGTGTATGCCGCAGACAAAGATCTTGGTAAGCATTCGGCTCAGTTTCCCAACTGGCTTCACGATCCGGCACAAATATACCCTGCAACTTCACCGCATTCCGAAATTCTACGCTTTTGCACCACAAACATCTCAAATAGTAGCCAGCGTTCAGAGCGTACTTCTGCATGCACAAGTTATGAACGAATCCATTTTTACAGCATGGAGCATAAAGCCAATTTTTCGGATGATATGCAAACATATATTTGGCGCAGATATAACAACGCGTCTGCTTCGATAAAGGCTTCGAAATTGATAACTCTTTCTGGACATCGTCTAAAGGAAAACAAGGGTCACAATAGGAATGAAAGTCTCCGGTAAAGTGAGATATACATTGATTGGCGTTACCACATATCAAATGGAAACATACTTCACAACTTCTACAATGTATAGATGCACCGGATTTCGAACAGTATATGCAAACGCGTTCGGCAGCAGCCACTATTTCTCGCCGTATATCACGCAATAAGAAACCCAATAGGCCGGCAGTATCAGTAGCGCCTCTTTGAGGCAAATATGTGGACAAGAGCAAGCAATAATAATGCACCGTCAAGTCGTTCTTGGTTAACCATTTTCCAAAAAGTATTACATCATCGCCCTCAATACATGACTTTTGCTTGCATAGATTACAGAAATTCTCTTGTCTGTCGGCAGCCATTTGGGAAAAAAAGTAACTTAAAAATAATATCTTGCTATCAGTTCCGGAAATTTTCTAAAGCGCAAGTAAATGTCAAATCGATTTGACAAACAATCCAGAGCTAGGTAAGGGAACTTAATCCATATCATAATTGAAAATTTGAATTTTTAGATATCTTCTAAATCGAATTTTGTTTCTTAGGGTCATTATTTTTGTACTCATTACTAAAGGATTGTGGTGGATGGAAGAGCGACAGGGGATGGGCGATGTTGTCACAATATTTTCAACACTCAAAAGGAAGCTCTAGAGGTCCTACCCAGCATATCTATATACACTCTTGATCAGCGTCAAATTCTGAATCGGTGAAAACATGTTTGTGTGGAT